>UCOH01012104.1:0-17499 GCA_900474275.1 Synergus japonicus
GTAATAAATACTTCTATCTAATAATAGAATATGCAGATGACTCAACAATTATTTTTCTTCGTTTCTGTCACAGATACTACAGATCTTATAGTATATGCTTTTGACCGTATTCGAAAGCGCCGTTCATTGAATCTACAGCAAATACTATCAAATTGAATGTATCACTGATTGGCGGAAATTATTTTTTCTATAAATTAATAAGATACGTTGTTGATTCAATAGTATATTCATCACTTTAAAGAAAAGTTTTTCATGAAATGAATGTACATTTATTTTTCTTAATTTTATATGTTTTAGCTTCATAGAATCATGAAACCTCGAATCTATAGTACTGTAATTTTCATTTAAATATTGGATTTATTTTACTCGAAGTAAAATTTATTGGATGATTTACATATACTATTGTATCAATAATGCGGAATTCAATAGCACCAGCACTTTTGATTCAACAGTTCTTTTTTCTCAGTGTAGAAAAAAAGAACACAACAACACTTTTCAGAAATATAATAAATACATATTTACATAAGTTTTAAAAACAGTTTACTAATCTTGACGGTGATTTATTATATATTATTAAAAAAAAAAAAAATTTAAGTGCGGGGCTTACAATCAGCGCTCGAATTTTCGACTGAAAAGAGTAAAACCATAACGGCTATCCAAATACTGGCTCAAATAACATTGTTTTTGCGATTCCTATAAATATATTATGTACTAATGGAAAGCTAATAAGTTGTAGATTTCATCTCTATACGCTTTTTTACGTTTTCATAATCACAATATTTTATATTCGAGTGTCTCACAATACCTACAGTTATAGGTTTAGATGTACCGTTCTATGAGACACTTTATTCAGTGTATATTTACATATCAGAATTTTTATTAATAAAACAGTGCAAATATATAATATAAGGCATCATTCATCTATATAGCTTTAAATTATTATTTGCAAGTAAGTACAACTAGTTAAATAGAGTAAAATTATAAAGCTAACCTAAACTTATGACATTTAACATCACTTTTATAAGCCAATTGTTTACTTGTTTTATGTAATTATTAAAAGTAAAATTTTCAACATTTGTTTATTTACTGACTTGTGCTCTAATGAAAGAAATAATAATTCTAAGAAAAAAAAAGTTAAACGGATTAATTATGATCCAGAAAATATTGACAAAGCTTTGAAAGCTATGAATGATACTGGACTTTCTTTAAGAAAAGCTGCCGCTGCTTATGGCATTCCAGTAGCCACACTAGGCAGAAAAAAAATATTGATCCTGAGAAAATTAAAAGCAAAACAGGTCCAGAAACAGTTTTATCAAAGGAGGAAGAGTATAATATTATCAAGTGGGTGTTATATCGAGTTGAAATAGGAGCACCGGTTACGAAAACTGAATTATTGGATTCCGTTCAAAAATATGTTCAAGCTACAGAAAAACAGACTCCATTCACCGATGACCGTCCAAGTCGTCATTGGTATGAAGGATTCCGGAAACGTCATTCCGAATTGTCAATTAGAAAACCCCAGCATTTGAGTTTGAGCAGGGCAGCAGTCAGTCAAGAAGATCTGCAAGATTGGTTTGAAAATTCTGGAAAATATTTATCAAGAAAAAATTTATTAAGTATTCCTCCGAGCAGAATCTTTAATTGTGATGAGAGCAGTATACTTATATGTCCCGATGCTGAAAGTGTTCTAGCTGCCAAAGGAACTCGGGCAGTGTACAAAATTGTTGATGATGGTAAAGAGGCTTTGACAGTATTGTTTATGTATCAAGCTGATGGTACTCGTGCTCCTCCAATGCTCATGTATTCATATAAAAAAAGTATACCGAAGAAAATTATTGATAATACTCCTACAAATGTGTTTTACCCATGGCTTGTTAAAGAAAACACTGAATTCCCTGTTATTGTTTATATGGATAACCACTCTTCACATCTCAATTTGCCTCTGGTAACTTTTTGTCGAGAAAAACAGATAGAACTGATCATGTTACCTCCTAATTCCATTCACATTATGCAACCACTTGATATATCATTTTTCCACCCCTTTAAAGAGACGTGGAAAAAATGTGTCCCAAAGTGGAAAAATCAACATGGTGTTGCACATATTAAGAAAGAAGATTTTCCTCTCGTCCTTCAATTTACTCTGGACAATATGAAAAATTCAGAAACAGTGGTTGTTAGCGGTTTTAGAGGATCAGGGTTGTATCCATTTAATCCCAAGGCGGTAGATTATGATATTTTAAATAAAACTAAAAAATCTAAACAAACTTTCGATATAAATAATTCAGAAGAAAAAGGACAATTTTTGAAACTTTTTGAACAAAGCTTACCATAGGAGACACTTTCTAATTTCAAAGAGGCAGCAATGAATGGATCGTGGACCGGTGATTTAGAAAAAAAAGCATTGTTCAATTACTGGTTTGATATTTACAAGAAATCGACGGGTATTTAAAACAGATAATCACATAAATTAAAATTACAATCATTACTAATGTACATATTTTTTATCTTATTTACAATTTATATTTACAATTTTGATAATTCACTATACTCAAAATCAAGTTCCAAGTTAAAATGAATTTAATCTTTTATTGATTTATTATAATTTACACTTTAAATTAATTTTTTTTTAGAAAGTTCAATTCAATAATTGAATGTTTATTTTTTAACGCATACTTATACTTTTTATATATAGGTATTACTTTGAAACAGAAGCCAGTAATCAAGAAAATTGAAATTTTAAATGACACTATTATTCAATGTGCTTCACAAAATAATTTAAAAACTAATCAACGTGACTCAAGTAACGGTATCGATTTAAATATTAATTCTTTTACTTATAACTCCTGTATGATTGATCAAGAACGTTCCACAAATTTTGGAGCAATTGATTTGGTAAATTGTGATGAAGAATTGCGATCTATTATTATTTTGAAAGACGATTTTAATACGATTGATTGCGAACAATATGTTGGGAATAATTATGAGCTGCTATATGAGCTTCCTGTTCAAATCAGTAGCGAAAAGCCATTGAGTGATATCAATGATACATTGAAGACTCTTACAGATTTAGACAAAAATAACTCCATTGATCTGAATTTTTCTCTCGATAACAGGAATTTAGATTTCCTTTCACAGAATGACACCATGAATATAGAACTCATAGTTAACAACTCTATAACTAACCAAAACCATCAGATGGGTATGTAAATATAACATGTGTAAACTATTGTTTGATTAATTGAAATTATAAATTTTTATATTTTTTCAGAAATTATAAAACAAGGCCCAACAAATGTTTGTGAAACAAATAATGGACACAATCCTAGCAATGAGGAAATATCATCAGTACTGGTTGGAAAAGGTAACGTATATTTCTTTTTAAATAATTATTTTTAATGGAAAAAATGTTTGATAAAATTATAATCAAGTTTTAATTTTAGATAATTCGCAGAAAAGACCATTTAAGGAAATTTTCACTCTGCCGGTAGAATATTTACCCAAAAAGAAAAGGAGTAGATTCGAAAAAACGGGAAAATCAAAGTTACCTTCCGTAGGGACCTCCGATGAGTGGTATAATCTGCATTTAGACAAAGAAAATATAAAGAAGAAGAAAGAGGAAATACAAAAAAATAAAAAAAAAAATTGCAAGAAGAGAAAAAGAAATTAATGGAGCAAGTAAAAGAAATTCAGAAAAGAATCAAAGAAGAAAAGTAACGTTGACGTGATATTTTGTGTTGATTATTCGTTTAATCTATGAAAAATTTATAATTTGTTGTTTAACAAATAATTTAATTACTTATTTTATTTAAAAAATAATCTCATAATAATAAAGACATTATAAAAATTTTTTCGTTCATTTTTTGCTGTCTCAAAAATAGGGACCTCTTCCATAAGACACCAGGTACAAATGTCTTTAGCCTGTCTCATAAATGGGGACATACAGGTTACTTTTAAAAAATGCATATTTTTATCTATTTCTAAGTAAAAGTGTATTATAAACATGAAATAATTATCTAATAATCATAAAATAATTAAATAAAACAATTAAAATTGTATTTTTCTCTCAAATACATTTTCAAATAGCTTAAATATTCGGCTGCCTTCAAATATGTCTCATAATGGGGACTTTTACCTTATTATTTTAATAGACGCATAATTTTGTTTACTTTATTTCATTTTCGGGCATCACTATCATAATTTTCCCATAAAACACCCTGTTACAAGAAAACTTCGCAGAGGAAAATTGCCCGGAAAAATGGGTCAAAAGTGGCCCACTTTGAGAGGTCATAACTTGTGACCTATTAGGGTTAGGACTTTGCCCTTTGCGGCAAATTAAAGATAAATACATGAAATTTCAATCATCTGTAGAAAATTTTTTCATAAAATCATTAAGTTCGTTGGTACAGACAATGTTGCAAAAAGTAGTGATTTTTCGACGAAATTCAGAAAAAAAAGTGGTTTTTGAAATGACTGTAACTCGAAACCTATGAGAGATAGAAGGTTCACTTTTTTCTATTTTTCTTAGAAATTTGCACATTATCTTTTTTAATTTGAACTTTTTTTTGTACAACGCAATGGAAATGGTCCTTCCACGCAAACTAGATTTTTGAAAATTTAAAAAAAAAATACCCTTTGGCAATCGATCCACGGCACACATTTTTAAGGGTCATTCAGGACCCCATTCAGAAGCTATTTCCAAAAAAAAATTGCGTCTGAGAATTATTACGGGAAAAAAATACCAGTTGCCTGGACAATATCAGTAGTTATATAGGTAGTGGGACACCCTGTATGTATATTTGGAAAATGCAATAAAAAAATCGATTTTTTGAAAATTAAAAGTGCGTATAACCCCTTAATAAAACGTATAAAACTTTCACATTTAATGGCACTTAATGCCGTTAGCACATGAAATATTTATCAATATTTTAGGAGTCATTTCAATTTTTTATGGCTATTGAAATATCTAGGAAGGGAACCTATATTCATGCATTGTTTCCTAATTGAATAGCACTGTTTAAAATTATTTAGCAGTCTTTCCGAAACAGAAATTTTCATTTTTCTCCGCGAATATTATCCCTTTGCGTCATGATGGGTCGTTCAACGACCCACCTTTTTCCCCATGGTTTTAGATTTTTTTAACTACTTTTTAAACAACAAGTGCCGGGTTTTTTACTTTTTGTAAGTCTAGGATATAAATGAATATGAAAAAAATGTTCTCCGTTATTAATTGTTAATTATAAAAATAATGTATATAAATAAATAGTCCAAATTGGTGTTTTTCACGGAGAAATTCATTTTCCACTAATCTATCTTGTAGTTTGGAACGGTAACTTTTTTTTTGTATTGAGGACATTTTAAAGTATTTTTCAGAATTTTTTGAAATGTTATATAAGTTATAAACTATTTTTTTGCTTAAAAAACTCTAAAATGCAGTGTTCCTCATACTAAACCTACTATAACAATTATATTTTTTTCAACCCTGTTCTTGAGGTATTTATTTTCATCTCTAAATCTGAATAAAAATTCAAAATATTCAATTTCAAAAAATCTAAGAATTTTTTATTTTGATCCGCCATATTCCTTCCTTCATCTTGGATTTTCATCAATTGCAAATTTTGACATCAGATTCGGATTCAGCGATGATGAAAACCCCTAGAAAACTAATTTAAGGAATTATTGATTGTTAAAAAAGTATATGACTGAAAGGGCTACAAGGGGGTGTTTGGTCCATACGGTGAAAAAATGCATGTTTTTAGGAATTTTTTGTGGCGATACAGGTACTGCTTGTTTCTCTTGACAATATGTAACTTACAGCACAACTTTTAAACTATATTCTTGGAAATTTATATTGAATTTTTTTTTGCGGTGGACATCATAACTCGCGAAAGAATCATCTGAACCAAAAAATCCAAAATGGGTTTTATAAAAATTTACTGGAAGGGTGGTTCACTCCTGAGAAAAATTTTGCGAATCTCACTATGCACTACAAAACCCGATCACTTACGAAAATCGTGTAAAAAAATAAGTTTGATAAATTGCGTACAAAGTTACTAGAACTGTCAGCTGTTTCGCAGCGACGCCAAGTGACGATTACCTCGGGAAATTATGTGAAGAACAATTGTGCAAAATTTCAAAACGATAGGCCCAGTATATTTTCAGTTACGTTGTCCACCGATTTTAAAAATGACACTTTTCAGGAGAACGCTTTAAAGTAAGCGCGACGCACAGTTTTCAAGCAAGTGTACGAAATTGAGGTGGAGCAACTGACCATATATTTCCGTCATTTTCACTCCGATTGATTTGAAATTTGCACACAACATTCTTGAAATGTTGTACTTTCAAATAAAAGAATTCGAAAAAATTAAAAAAAAAAAAGTTTAAATACCGAACCCTCCCATAATGATAGGTCACTTTTTTGGAACCACACATTGTTTTTTTCATCAATAAGTTAATAATCTGAGTGATACTGTTGTCATTTTTTTTTCTTAACAAAGAAAAACATTGTAATCTGCGAAATGTTCTTATATATACGACATACACTAACCCTAGAAAATCTCTTCGGCAAGCATCACATCCATAAATCACGATATTTTTTGCAGCCATTGTTACCCTGTCAGAGAAGCTTCTCAAGCATAGAAAAACTGTGTCAAGAAAAAAGGTACATGAAAGACACTGGACTTCTCATGTGACCTTAGAGTAAAATCGAAAAGAGCAGCCAAAGAGAATAAGAAAACGGACGTTCCGAGACACCGAACACTTGTAACGATTAATCAGCTTTGGGAGGGCGCGCCGCCCCGAGAGGTTCTCGTCATTTCCAGACGATGCCCTGTGGTGACATCACACTATACTTTACAGGCTGTCATGTTACGTTTTGCGGTTCACTATGATTTGCGTGTTCGACTGCGGTCGTAATTCTACGCTAATGCTCATCCTACGTTAACGCTTTGATCTCACTAGGTTGCAAACTGAGTCTTTTGGTAGAATATATTGTAAAACTTAAAATTCTACATTCATGCACCATTCAGTACAGAAAATATTGACATAATATTACATTTATAATTTAAACGTAAAGGGTTGTTTTTTTCAGGGACTAGGTAGGTTTGGAAATTTCAAAAAATCGATCGAAGTAAAATACCAAAAGAGAGCCTTCGTAAGTTTCGCCCATTTAGACCAACTTTAAATTCAATGCATGGCGAAATAATACTTTTATTTAGTTTAATTATTATTAAAACACGTTTTTTGCATTTTATCTTTGGAAAATATTTAGTGGTATTTTAAATATCCAATAAATTAATAGATACTATAATGGAAAAGTGAATAAAGCATTATTTTTATGATTATATAAGAATACACTTCTCACAGAGAGTATCAATAATTCGACAAAAATATTAAATTTTTAGGATTGACATGTGTAAATATCGTAAAGAATGAAAGTGGTAAATTTCAATTAAACTAAATGTTTTTGACATGTATATTTATTATTGAAATTTAAATTATAAAACTTCATATTTTTTTTGCTTCGATATGATAAACCCGTAAAAAATGTAGGTCTATAAAAATTAATCATGTTGTCAAAAATACTTATTGTTACAAATATCGAATATTTCCAAAAATTTATATTATAAAGAATAGGATTTATACATTGGCGTTATTTACGCGTTTTATCAGTCTGTTTTTAGTTTTGAAAGTAACTGTTTACACGATTGGAGGGGCGGACTGTATGATTCTGACTCAATGTATAATAGTCTTATGTCGGCATTGTGGGTAAAGTCACCCGCGCCCACACATTTTTTAATGTTTTTTTTTTACAATTTGGTTCAGTTATTTTGTTAAGCGATATCGTAGTAACCACTAACATTTTATTTTAACCACTGACATAAAATGTTAGTGGTTACTACGATATCGCTTAATAAAATAACTAAATCACATCGTAAAAAAAAGTGGGGGAGCCGACTTTACCAACAGTGCCGACATAAGACCACTTTCCCCTACTCCTAGGACTATTATGAATCTATAATTGTACAGTACCACGCACATGTGGATTTCCGTCGGTCTATTATTTTACTTTGATACTGCCACCTTTGTGTGTTCAATGATCTACAGCGTATAATCATTGACGCTCTAAACTAAATTTCATTTAACAAACTATCACATTTGCGGCAATATCCGTAATCCGTCGATTTGGTTAATTCTCTTAACAATGGATAAAGAAAATAGTGATGACAGTGGTGAATTCTTCACTTGCACACTACCCGAGTTATGTGAATCAGCAAAAAGGCTAGTGATGATTTGTTGAATTAAACCATCTTCTCTGTGGTCAATTTATTCAATGCGCAAAAGCACGATAAATATCAAAGAGGCATTTGACATCGGTACATATTCTCTCTTTTAACAGCGTTTCTTAAGAAACAATTAAATTGCAGGATTTCAAAGTGAGAATTTGAACGTTTTATCTTCAGTGGACGTACAGAAGTTTTTAGTTGAGGTTCCGGATCATGTGGATCTAGCAATTAAGGTAATTATAATGAAAATATAGAACACAATGCCATCAAATACATAAAATATTTTTGACTTTCTATAACTAAATTTAATCCGTTATTTATACGTCGCTCTAATTTTCTGAAATTCTGGAGCTCGTCTGACAAATGAATTATTTAATTTCAAAGTGAAAATCATTACCAAACAAGGTGATTTGCTAATGATTAATCTACCTGATACGAAAACAAAAAAACTTCGAACCTTTGTTATCGGTGAAGAGTTTACTAAAATAGTGAATAAATATGATGCGAAAGTGTATGTGATCGGCCTTACCGACCATACTTTGTAGTAATCGTCACTTGGCGTCGCTACGAAACAGCTGACAGGTATAGCAACTTTGTACGCGATTTATCTAACTTATTTCTTATTTCTTTCTCCGGTTTTGCAGTGCATAGCGAGATTTGCAAAATTTTTCTGAGTGAGTGAAACACCCTTGAAGTGAAGTTTTGTGTCTTTTTTTTTGGATAGGGACTTGGCAAAATGTAAGTACTGCTCAGCCGCACCCCTCTAACCCGGGTCTCACACTTGTAAAAATTCCCGTTTTAGCCAAACAAATTTATTTCTTCAAGAAATAAACAGATAACCCCTGTCGTACAATCGGAAAAAGATCGATAAAAAAACGACACTTCGAACGCATTATTTTTGCGACCTCAAACTCCGCGTATTAAAAAGATGTGGACAAAATGGCGGATTTTAAGGCATTTCACAGATTTCGATATTTTTCTGCGTTTGTTTATATTTCTTCGTCCAATGCTTCAACAGGCTCAAAAATAAAACAAAAATTGACAAAATTTTATTGACTCGATAAATTGGCCTTCAACTTCAAGGGAAAAATCTCATTTTACAAGCCCACCCTCCAAGCTCCGAAAGACAAATGATGATATATTAAACATGAAAAATCTAACTTAAGGAAAGAATCCTTCATTTTTCATTATTGCAGTGTCGTAATAAATGATTATAAAACTTCAGAAAATTAAAACTAAGTTTTTAAGTTTATTCAAACTACTAAATTATTTTATATGATGTTTAAATAGTATCGCATAGACCAAAAAATAATAAAAGTAATTTACGTTCATATTTACGCTTTGCGTATGTTTCTAATAAATAAAATTGTTGCAAATAATTTCATAATATTTTTTTTAAGTGGGGGGGCTTCGTCCCCAAAAATACCCAAATGAGAGTTCCGCCCCTGCAACCCCGCCAGGGCTGCGCCTTGGACCCCTTCCCTCCCCAAACCGACCTAGACAACGTTCTTATCAAGATTGTATCTTCCGTGGTCTTGTCAAGAGTAACGTACATCATTTTCTTTAAAAACTTGTAAATCATGCTTTGTTACATAAAGTATCATGTGGACCATGTAGTGACGGTCTTTATAAGCCGAACGAGAGTTATTTGCGTTACGAGGAGTCGAGCGAGTATAGGTGCATAATGTACTATATTTAAATGTTGTTCACAAATACAATTTTTAATTCTATAATTTTATATTATGTATTTATTCTATAAATCTTATTCTTTATAATATAAATCGTTGGAAATACCTATTCGACTTATTTATAACAATAGATATTTTTTACAACATGATTAATTTTCATAGATGTCTTCATTTTTGATTGGTTTATAATAACGAAGCAAGGTATGAAGAAATGTGAACTTTTATAATTGTTTATCTTCGGTATTCAACAATAACATAAACGAAATTGTTCCGTACTATGCAAATACATAAGGTTTATGAGGTTTAGGAGAAGAAACTGTTAAAATCATTCAATAAACTCCAATTGTATTTTTGGTAAGATCAGAAAGATAAAATATATCGTTGGTTCAATTATATTTTTTTTTTGTTTACAGAGGAGCACGATATGTCGAATAATGAGGCAGTTGCACTTCATATGGTAGTTCATTTCCTTCAATAACCCAAATAGCGCCATTCTCGCCTTTCTCAATCATTTTTACCATACCTTCAGCGACTGTCTCTGGGCTGAATAAAAAATAAAAATAGAAAAATGAAAGCAAGTAGAAAATTTTCATAATTTAAATAAAGTATTTTTACATATTTTACTTACGGCTGCACAGGATACCTTGACAATACTTTATGAAACTCTTCCTGATTGATAAGATCCAAAGATTTTTTATGCGCATCAAGGACCATACTTGTGTTCGTTACTCCAGGACATATTGAGAGTATACGTACACCTGTTTTTTCGTAAAAGTCCTATAAATACATTAGCGCCTACATTAATAATACGTCAGAGTATACAATTTCATTAAATTTTGGTACTTGCGGTATATTCTTTATTTGGAAAAAGTATATTAATTGTAATTTTCATTTGAAAAATTATTAATATTCAAATGCTAATTTCTATTATAAAATAAGTTTTTTAGGCTACAATGAAGAAAAACAGTAAAAATCAATATAAATTATTACCAAAAATTTTAATAACTTTTACCAGTTTTATATTGTAAAAATTTTATTAATATTCATTTACCTTGATACCTATAGAAAAACCTAAAACGGCGCTCTTCGTGCCAGAATATATTGGAATTCCTTCGATTGGTTTTAAACTAGTAATAGAGGCAACATTAAGGATTGTTCCTCCTTTTCCATTTTTATGTTTCCCCATGTAATCCAGAGCGTAAAGTGTTCCGCGCACTACAGCTTTCTACAGGGGAATATGTGTAAGTTAAAGTACAAGAACTTACATATGTATTAATAATAATAATAATAATAATAATAATAATTTTTGAACATGTGAATAATTGACTTACATAATTTACATCGATCATCAGATCCCACCTTATTTCATCCAAAATACCTGCATTATTGACGAAGATATCTAGTTCTGGGCATATTGCTGTAGCTTTCTTAAAATTATCTGTAAATAATAAATAATCCAAACGTATTAGGGTGCTTTTTTAAAATACTTAATTTTCAAAAATTAATTTCGTAACCCTACAAATTATTCCTTGTGGTGAAAAATTTACTTTAGATTTTTGTCACAATTCGCGCGCGTGCGTGTGTGTGTGTATATATATGTGTGTGTGTCCATAAAATGTGTCATTTTTCTGTCATCATGATTTTTTAGATAAACTTATATTTAAAATAAGAGTTTTATTCCATGAAAAATTACAGGTGAACTTCTTGAAATAGGAAAAAGAAAAATTAATATATTGTGCAACAAGTGCGGAAAGTAGGCAGTTCCAAACGAGTGTGAAGTTTACTGTACGAGCTAGAGGCGAATCTAAGGCAAGTTGGAGGCAAGTTGGTGGCAGGCCGAAGACGAGCCAGAAACGAGCCGTAGATGAGCCGATGGCTGGTACAGTAAACTTCACAAGAGTTATGACTTCCTACTATCTGGACCTGTTTCACACGATACTTTTTATAACAAATGCATGGAATTTTTGATTTGAGGAACAATAAAAACTAGAAAATTTGTTTCTCTTTTGATTCTAGAGGTAATAAATTGTTTGTGGTTTTCTCAGCTGTTTCACGAACCTCAGGTGGTATCTGATCGATTACACTACTTTCAGAATCACTAATTTTTATTAAATCTGATTAAAATAATCTAATTTAACACAGCATAGGCGAACAGCCGATTTTTACACCTAAAGCTAGCAGTGAGGTTATGTTACTGTACTGGATTCCAGCTCTTTTGGAAAGTAGTTTGGGATCAAAGTGCGCATACGCGGCAGTTAAAAGAAGATGATCTTATGCAAAGTACGCATGCGCAACAGTTACAAAAAGTCTTTTTGTAACTGCGTTTTAACACGGTTATAGAATTTGTCATTTTGCGCAATGCTATACATGCCACGAAAATCAAACATTCCGTCCATGTGTTACGAAAAAAAGTTTTCACAGCACGTCTGCGGTAAGTTCCATTTTCCGTGCCTCCATAGACTCTCGAAAATTGCCGATTTATGAGCTTCTCATTTTACATCTCTAAAATTTGTAAAGTGTACTCTAGAGGTTGTAAAGTAGTTAAAGGAATAATGTAAGGAATATTTCGTTGGCAACCCTGCTCCTTCTCCAGAATTTTTTGACCGGTAACAGATAGTACGACTGACCTGTCAAATAATGGAGCATATCCCGAAAATTGAACTTAGACTCGCTGTGAAAAGTATTGCACTTGACATGTAAGAAGCAGACAATCCCCGATTCGTGTGATGGCATTACTCGCCCTCTGCTCGTGGTGCCAACTTCACGCTCATCGGGATTGTCTAGTTTCTACACTTGTCAAGTAAATAGCTATTAATACATGAGATAGTTCAAGAGCCCGTTAAGAAGGCGTATATTGAAATTAATTGAAATGATTTTGCAAATTTCAAAAACGGAATTGCATTTGAATTGAAAGCGTTATGAATTTGAGGTATAATTTCAACACTTTAATCCAGAACAATTCTGCAGGATTGAATTTAATTGAAATGTTGGTAATTTTATTTCAATGGAGGGATTAAATTGATCGCAATTTTCACGATCACCTTAGAGAATTAAGCAGAATTAACTTGACTTCAAATCCATCACTCACTTTAGAATTAGAATGTGTTCATTTTTTACAGAATTAACTTCCTTCAAATCTGTCACGTCCGTCAAAATTAGAATATGTTCATTTTGGGTCGCATGATTTAACAGAATTGAAACGAGAACAAACGTAAGTCGGTAAAATGAATTTAAATGTTTTATTCTAAAACGACATTGTTTTGGATTAAAAGAGTTGAAAAATCACACGCATTTCAACTACTTTCTATTCACTTTAATCCACTCCTTACCGGGAGTATGTATAAAGATCATACATAGGTGTAAGCACCAAACACGTGTTGTATTATTTAAATATGCACAGGATTTATTTTGTTTGTGTTTGGAAATGTATTATAAGTTAAACATTAGTTAAAATATTTTAGCATATGTAACCTTACCTATTATTGAGACTGACGTGCAATGGGGCGAAATGAAAAAATGTTGTTCAAAATAACTTTTAGGCTGCAATTTTTCATCGATTTTTAATTATTTTCTTTTAAAAAATTCAGCAAAAAATTCTTAAGAGATCTGTCAAGGCCGATTTTTTAATTGTTGTTTATTTAAATTTGTATAGAGCTGCAAATAGCGCAAAAATGTTGCTTTTTAAAATTTTTATTTTCACTTCTCTGTGAAAATTTTTCTCAGTGGCATCATTATGTTTTTTCTTTTAATTATATTTGATACGATCCCCTTACTCCGTAAAGGGGTAAAGAGGGGGAATGTATCGTAGAGTCTACGTTATTTTCGTAGCTCTGAGAAGAACCGTTTGGAAACCAGAGTTTATAATAGTTCTGAAAAGAATTGATTGGGACATTTGAAGAAAAAAAAGATAGGCAGGATTACGCTTTCTCATGATGAAGTTTTATTCCGTCTAGTTCCCTGAACTGGATCAGAGGAGCGTGTTGGTAGGCTTGGCAGAGGCAAGAGCGTAGCAGGTAGTTGCTGGAGGCGGGACAGACAGCATCGGGGCTTTGGTCCAGTGTCCGTCTGACTGAGAGAGCCAAGTAGTAAGGCTCGTGTGGTTCCTCCGAGGTCCGGAACTGAAATATCTGGTTCGAGGCCCAGAACTGAAGTCTGGAGTTAGGGCCGGAGTGCCTCCTTTTATTATCCTCTGTGCCAGAGAATCGTCGCAAAGCTTGGCTTGCCTTCTGCCTCCAACGCTCGACGGACGGATTTATTCTTAAGTCTAACTTATCAAGAAACGAAATTTTTACCATATTTTTCCTAATTGTTACAAAATTAGAATAAGAGATTAATAATTAATTTTCCTACTCAACATTTAATAATTATTATTATAATATGATAAATTTATAAACAATTATTATAAACAAATACATGATTTGAACAGATTTAGGCAGAAACGAACAGAATTTTCTTCCAATTGTCTTCTACATGTGATGCACATTGATATTTTTCGACTCAACAAATTTTTTTTGGTTCAACAAGAAGTTTTGTTGGTTTATAAAAACTTTGAGAAAATTATTGTGGCAAATTTTACCAGATTATTTTGGCAGTGCACGATATCTGACCATTATAGTGTAGGAATTAAATTGGTACCGAATTAAACCTTTCGCGGTTTAATGACGTATCCAGAGGTTGCTTGGTCTGAGCTCTTTCATTTGTTCCCCGACAGGAGTATTTCGATCAAGTATCGATACTATTATAGGGATATGGACTTGTCTGATTGGGCAGGATCGTTGCCTTGCTGAATATCGATAATGGGCGTCTAAAACTGCTTGACACTTTTAATTCGTGTCTCGCAGCGAGAGGATCACTCTGAGACAAGCACCTCGCTCATTTCGAGCTTTGGCATTGGCGTCGTCCTGGGGTGAGTCTCATAAGTCTGTAGATCTGTTCTAGTGGTGATAATTTGGTGCATAAATAAATTCGTGGTTCCGTGTTTTTTATGGTTGCAGCGTGGTGTATTTATATGACCATGTACTATCTTTTTACGAAGCGATATTTCCGGTCATGTCTGGTCGACATATTCCTGTCGGGTTTTGACTAAGGAGCTAAGGCGGACGTGCCACGTCGTTACACCTGCTTTTTGACACCAGGGTTGCCGTTAAGTATCGTACAAAAATATAAAATGTGCGCAAGTTGCACTGATTTTTTTCTTTTGTAAAGTCTCAGAAGATTTTTAATACAGGGTGTATCGAGACCTCTATCATTAATTGAAACTACAAAAACTAGAGCAAAAACTAAGTCGAAAACTCCCATAAAAAAATGTAGTAAAATGCGTTGTTTTTAAACTCTAGAGCGTTGAAGACCAATCAGAAGCGCGTTTGAGTCCGCCAAGAATCGATGACTTCTCACCAATGGATCATCGATTCTTGGCGGGCTCAAATGCGCTTCTGATTGGTCATCTTCAACGCTCTAGAGTTTAAAAACTACGCTTTTTACAAGATTTTCTTCTGGGAGTTTTCGACTTAGTTTTGACTCTAGTATTTGTAGTTTCAATTAATGATGGAGGTCGCGATACACCCTATATATGTTTACATAGAGTGAATATTTATACTCTTGTATTTCTTGCTGCTTTTGTTATATTTATTGTTTGCTATGCCATTTGCACTTGTATTATGATTTAGAATGCTGGATTGCTATTTGAACTATATGAACTACTGATTTATACTTTATCGCAATTATGATTGAAAATTGTCGGTTGATTAATTTCATTTAATCTTCTCTTATATAATCGCTAAAACCTTGCTTGATTTCGTATTATTATTCTCGCTGTTGTGTATTATTTACATTGTTACTTAGTGTGAAAAGGTTTGCGGGCATCTTGATTTTGTTTTGGTTTGTACTAGTATCGACGGATTTAAATAGGCTTGCTTTAATTTTATTCTCCATTTAACCAACCTTCTAGAAACGTAACTAAATCAAGAGAAAAAAAAGATTGGTTATAATAGGATATATTACTTAAATTTTTAACCACTTTTACAATAGATTAATTTGACATTTTATGCAAGAAAAAGTAGGAAGACATGCATTTTAGGAATGGAAAGTTTACCAGGCTGTTAGGCAAAGATGCACCTCCGAACTGAGCTCCAGTTTGCCAGACAGTTTGGCAAAAGAAGCTGCGAATGGAGGCATAGTTTACCAAACTGTTTGACAAGTCGGAGCCTTCGGTGAAAGGTAAAAAAGTGAGGATGGTTGCCTAACAGTTAATTGAAGTCTATCTGACAATAAAGGGGAAGTTTGCCGATCAGTCTGGTAATTTTATTCGGAGAAAAATAAAAAATTTTTTTGGAATTTCAGTGTTTTACATATATAACAACAACCTACCGAACTCCTTTTTTTATCAATTATAACCTATCTTACACGCTATACATACAACCATTACAGGCTGATTCCTATAAGTCTACCGACAGAAGAGCAATTCCTCAGTCTAACTGGGTGAGACTCACCGAGTAGATCGAAGAGCTCTCGCCTGGTGAAAACTCAAGTTCTTTTCTTACCAATGTGAAATTGCCAACGCTCATGCGCACCTGTCGTTATCAATTCTCATGTAAAGGAAATGTCATGCTATAGGAGCTACTATGCTTGACATTCCCAAACGTAACTTCTTTCATTCCTCGTCCTCCGTTTCTCCGCTCTTTCTCTCTCACCCTAGTTCAAAGGTGTACGATTTCTACAGTTAATAGGATCACCTAAGGCTGTAGAAACCTATGATAAAAATATTAATAAATAGGAGCATCTATTATTAATATTTTCCACCCGAGAATACTTTTCTATTTCGTAACTCTTTATTCCTTCTCTATAAATCCTGTCTATTAAAATTGCAAAGCGATGGAAATTAATTTGCACTCAACAGGCGCAAGTGTGAGTGACATAATTAAACCGACAAATAATATTTAGTAGGGTCACCTACAAAAATTATCTACAAAAACGCATTAGTAATTTATACAACCGAACCTTACATTATTTTTCCTATCAGTCCTCCCTTCTCTCCGTACCGTTAAAACCGTTAAAATAAGAGAACTGAGACGTCAAATATTGTATTCCGCCAAATCGTATGTATGATTAATTCGTTCACGAATTATACTTTATTTTGACAATGCAAAATATCTATGGTTGCAAAAGGAATAATCACTTCATCCGTCTTCGTTCAAACATATTCACTCTTTTTGTTATTTCATTAAATTCACACAGTTAGATATGGGGAATTTCATATCAAGTGAACACACTTTTGAATCCGATGTTGACGCCAAATTTGAAAGAGATCGGTCAAAAACTTTCCGAGTTGGAGGGGGTGGAATTTTGACATTTTTGTCATTTAGAAAATTTTGTCCAACACATTTTCGAAAGGTTTGTGACCACTGATATATATAATACACTGGATACACGACTGAATGTTGAGAGCGTGAGGCAACTTGAAGAGTCGAGCCGCCATGTTTTAGAGGGATTTTTAATGAAATATGGCGGGAAATTCAAATGTATTATAGAGG
>UCOH01012105.1:0-15285 GCA_900474275.1 Synergus japonicus
CAATGTATGCTATTGCTCTTGCAACATTAGGTTCAGGATTATACAGCTCATTACAAAAGTCTGTTACATGATAACGAATGTAATTTTCCCTTGTAATAGAGTTAAATCCAATATTTTCAGGTACAAAACGCTGATTTAGAGACTGTCTGACGGTGGAAATCGCTAAGCTAACGGCTTGTCTACTGGAATAACTAAATATCACTTGCAAAAACTCGTCAGCCAAACCCTGTCGCAATTTATACAAAAATTAAAGAAAATCTTTCTTGGATACTACACGGAAATATCTGTCATTTTCACTTCGTGGAACAGGATCACAATATGCGAACAGTTCCAAAAACTGTTCTTTTGTTACCGATGTAAGGATTTTTATTTCTGAATCTGTAAAGCAGTTCTCATCTTCAAATAGTACAGGATTATTTGCTACAACACGAAGCTGCAAAAGAAACTCTTGCATTTCAGTTCCTTCAATTAAAATAGGTCTGTTGATGAAATTCAACCCAGGATGGAAAATAATTAAAAGATTGTCATTTTCATCAAGATGATCTACGCAAGATCTAACACCATCTGGAATGAAAACATTAGAGTGAACGAAAACGTTAACTCTGCAATTGACTGACAGAAGGTGAAGATTATTTTGAGCATTGCAAATAAGACATCTGTCTTTTCGAGTTTGTGACAAAATATTCAATCTTACGCTACTAGGATTATTCTCCACGAAAGCTATTTCACGAATAATAGCTCGGTTACAAATAATGCATATTTTGGTCTCAGCACTTACTTCGGCTGGAGGTCTACCTTCAGAATAACGCCTTGAAATTGCCATATCTCTTTTTCTATCATTCTCCTGCCCATAAATATCTGACATTTATCTTGGCGCAAAACTTCTTGGACAAATGTAACATGGAAGCTGATTTCTGAAAGCCATTATGAAATAAAGGAAAAAGCAGATGAGCAGATCATATATATAATACAAGTGTGTATATATATATGTACCTATGAGTTATATGTAAATGTCTATTCTCATAAATGACTTCAAGATTAAGGCAGAAAATAAGAAAAGATAATTCACACTGTACTTTTCTAAACACGTTAAAATTGATAAGAAGAAATATAAGTCAATTGCAATTATATTAAAGTGATATTAACAGTAGTAACAATTGAAAAGTAAATACATTTAAAGTGTGTAAGAAAAGCAATAATACTAACTTGTACCAACCTGTGCAAACCTGCTTTAACTTGTTTCAAACTGTAAAATTAACTTCCCAGACTATTTTTACACGAAAAAGTTTTAATATTTTTCTAGCCTTTACCCATACCTAACTAATAACAATATTTTTAAAGGGAAAATTCAAATATTCATAAACTCGAATTTCTACCAAGCTGAAAAAACCTGTTGTAACTTGTACGAAACTGTACCAATATGTTGCAATAGCACTTTTACGTGGGAAATTCAAATATTCAAAAACACGTTAAAATTGATAAGAAGAAATATAAGTCAATTGCAATTATATTAAAGTGATATTAACAGTAGTGACAATTGAAAAGTAAATACACTCAAAGTGTGTAAGAAAAGAAATAATACTAACTTGCACCAACGTGTGCAAACCTGCTTTAACTTGTTTCAAACTGTAAAATTAACTTGCAAGACTATTATTACACGAAAAAGTTTTAATATTTTTCTAGCCTTGACCCATACCTAACTCACAATAATACTTTTACAGGGAAAATTCAAATATTCATAAACTCGAATTTCTACCAACCTGAAAAAACATGTTGTAACTTGTACGAAACTGTACCAATATGTTGCAACAGTACTTTTACGTGGGAAATTCAAATATTCAAAAACACGTTAAAATTGATAAGAAGAAATATAAGTCAATTGCAATTATATTAAAGTGATATTAACAGTAGTAACAATTGAAAAGTAAATACATTTAAAGTGTGTAAGAAAAGAAATAATACTAACTTGCACCAACCTGTGCAAACCTGCTTTAACTTGTTTCAAACTGTAAAATTAACTTGCAAGACTATTTTTACATGAAAAAGTTTTAATATTTTTCTAGCCTTTACCAATACCTAACTAATAACAATACTTTTACAGGGAAAATTCAAATATTCACAAACTCGAATTTGTACCAACCTGAAAAAACCTGTTTTAACTTGTATGAAACTGTACCAATATGTTCTATTGGTACAGTTCTATTCTCTATTGATTTTAATTACTAGGAAATGATGATTCTCATATTTTACTTGAATGTTAATGGTGCAAAAACACCCCCAAAAACCAAAGAATCGTTAATCTTTCTAGTTCGTGGGTATGAATTTTATCATTCGGTATGCCTGGTCGTCAAAATATAAAAGTTTTTGTCAAATCTATCATAGCGTTTTTGAGTAAAAAAACATTTTGTTAAAATAAGCATTTTTCCATTAAAATACATGTAAAAAACGGAACTTTGACAAGTTTTTGTCTAAAAACTGTCCATCGTTCTGACATTTTTCTTTCTAATTGTTAGTTTGCAGGTTCGAAAATACAAGAAAAACATTTTTTTAGAATTTTCTGACATAAGGCTTTTTCCTGTACATTTGGTGCGGGGTCCTTTGTAAAACTTAATTTAACCTATTTCATTTGGCTTGTCCTTGTTCCCAGATTCGTACTAAGTTACGGACTAAAACAAGGGATTAGTAATATAGAAATTGAGTCTGTTGCCAGCTAGGTCGAATAATTAATAAATAATAGGTAGGACGTAACAAAAGTATCGTATGAACCATGCAGTGAATGTCTTTATACGCCCCGCGTGTTTGCGTTATGAGTCGAAGACGAGCGCTACTCGTAACGCAAACTTGCGAGGCGTATAAAGAACAAATTTCACTACTATGTGCACAATGTACTATCAAGAAGTTTTATGTACGTACCGCCTGTGCTTCAACTCATGGAGTGCGTCTTTTATGACAGAATTATTAAATATGCTTGATAACTTTTTTTCTTTTCCACATTCATTTATAACGGATATCAATTGCTTTCTCTCTCGATTAATAACTTTAATCAACTTATCTACAACATTCATTAATAATACTTTATGTAAAAGTATGTTTCATTGTAGTAAACTTCCGTTTAAAGTATATAATTCTTAAAGCATGCCCCTTACGTGAGACGTTTTTGTAAAATTTTCACTCAAAAAAATACTGCTAAAATAACACGTCTCATTTTAATTATATAAACATTTCGTTGACAATAGTGTAATCTTATCCTTCATTTTCCAATAATTGTTATTAAAGTCCCGTATTGTTTTAATTTCTTCACTGTGAATCTCTAGTATATTTTCTGTCCGTTTTTTGCATCCATGAACACTGTAAATTTCGTTGAATTTCATAAAATTTGTTTTGATATAATGTGTCAATCTAGAGTTCACATCGTTTTCTATTCCCGCTTGATTCCAGGTTTTGAGAAGTAATGCATTTATGCCTTTCTGCATTTCGTTTATGGGCATTAATGTAATAGCTAAAGCCGTAGCGAGAATTTACTTATTTCCTTTGAAACCGTTTTCATGGAAGTTCCAAAATTGTAAAAGATGCTTGAGTGGAATAAGAATTAGAAAATAAGTTCATTTTAATGGAAAATGGAACATATATGCGCGCCACACGTGCTCTGAAACTATCTCCCTTTCTAATTACCTATCATATATGATTCTAAAATTTAATGAAGCTTCCCTGTTGGAAGTAAAGAGATGGAAAGAGTTAAAAATTTGGGGATAGAAAGAGATACAACTTTTCTATCTCTTCCAAGTATCCATTTTGCATCCTCAAAACGCTATCTCTTCCTATCCCTCAGTCTATTCCTGTGTCTGGTAATATCTATCTGTTCCCATCTCTTAGTCTATCTCTATTTTTGGTAATGTCTATCTCTTTCTATCCTTCTCTGTTGGAAGTAAGGAGATAGAAGAGAGAGAACTTTTCTATCTCTTCTTAGTATCTATTTTCCATCCCCATAACGCTATCCCTTTCTATCCACCAGTGTATTACGTCCACGCCTATCCCTTTTTATCTCTTGTCTATTTCCTTCCATCTCTTTCCATTTCCATCTCAATACACATGAAAGACTACTTGTTTTAATATCCACTCCTCTGTTTTATTTCTATCTTTGTCTATCCTATCTATTTCAAGAAGATAAGTTCAGAGGTAGGCTGGGACAGAAATCAGGGGAATTAAACTCTTAGTAGTAAATTTCGATTGACAAAGAAATAGAAAGAGATAGATGAGGATAGGGGAGGAATTTAAAGTGACAGAAAAGTGGGATTAATATGGTGCGAATTTTGATTGACAAGAAGATAGAAAGTTATAGACGATAATAGGAGAGAGATAGACAGGTATAAAAAAGTGGGGATTGAAAGAGATAGAAAAGAGGAGATTCAAAGAGATAAGCATGAATGTAGATTGAAATGGAGACATAAAGGGATAAAGGAAATAGCAGATAGATAGTAAGTGATAGATACAGAGATAGTAAGTGATAGAGAAATGGGGATTGAAAGAGTTAGGATATATGTAGGAAAGAGATAAATGATTGACAAAGAGATAGATAGAGATAGAAGGGAATGGACAAAAGATAAAAAGAGATAAAGAATTGTAGATTGAAAGAGTTAAGCGTAGATGTGGTATGAGATGGAAATAGAAAAATATAAGCGGAGATAGACAAGAGATAGAAAGGGATAGAAAAGAGGAGATTCAAAGTGATAGACAGGAATAGGCGAGATATATAGATATAAAGTTATCAAAAGAGAAGATTCAAAGAGATAGGCGTTTATGTAGATTGAGATGGAGATAGACAAGAGATAGAAAGAGATAAGCGTGAATGTGGATTGAAACGAAGATAGAAAGAGATAGAAGAGATAGGCGAGAGATAGAAGGAGATAGAAAGAGATAGAATTTCTATCTCTTTACTTCCAGCAGGGTTTCGAAACATTTCAAAGTTTCCAAAGTTACAAATATTAGGGCGGCAAAATTTTAAATAGTGAACAGCGCTAAATAACGAAGCAATTTTTATTCGTAATATCTGTTAAATAAAATGTGTAAAAATTTGTAAGTTCCAACACTCTTAAGCAAGTTCTGCATTAATCAATTTTACTTTCAATAAGACCTTAAGTGAAGTTAGAAACTAAAGCCAAATAGTAAATAAGATATTGATTATATACTTTAATACGTAGATAGCGAAAAAGTTTATAATTTTAGTCCTTTTTTTTTGTTAAATAAAAGGTAAAATTTTCATTTTATTTATATGAATAGACTATCAAGCGAATGCTTCAAAACTTGCTTCTACCCCTTTCAATCCTCTCTTCTGTATCTCTTTATATACCTCTATCCTTGTAAATTACTGTTTTTTGCCCTATCTCTTTTAATTCATTCTTCATATTCCTTCCTATCACTCGCCTATTTTTATCTATCTCCTTTTATCTCCTTGTTAATTTCAAGCTGCTCCTATCTCTAGTAAATCTCCAGTTTTCTATTCATGCTATCTCCATTTCAATATTCTTTTTCTATCACCCGTCTATTCATGTGATCTACCTCTTTCTATCTCGTTTTCTATTTTTGCTCATAATGTTATAATCTCTTTCTATCTCATTATCAATCACCGTTCGTTCCTATATCATTCAACCCCATTTCTCTATTATTTCCTATCTCTTGTCTATTCTCTTTTATACCTTTATATCTTCTTGTCAATAAACAGTCTCTCCAATTTATTTTAATTTAGCCTTTTCTATGCCTTTGCATCCATCGCCTATCATCATATACCTCTTTCTATCTTCACATCAATCAAAACTCGCGTCCATCTGTATCAATCTCTTATTCTCTTTACTTTTATCTCTCGTGCATGCTTACCTATAAAGAATGTTCAATAATAATAGCAAAAGAATATTTATATTCATAAATACCTCTTTATAATGAAACCATGATCCACACAAATATGCAAGTGAAAATGCAAACTTTGCTGATGTTAAGAAAAGAGATCGTAACATTTCTCTTCATAGAAATCCCAGCATTATGTGCTAACTTTTTAATTTTTTTAAAGAATAATGCATAGATGGTATAATTGAGGGTGCTACAGAGTGCATAAATTGTAGTTACACCCTGTAAATTTTAAACCATTTGTAGAATTGATAAAATTCAAGTGATACTTGAGTTAATATCTGACTTAATACTTGAGTTTAATATCTGAGCTTCAAAAAATTACCGTTCCTTCTATTTTCACGTGAACAGTGAGGACGTAAACTATTTTTCCATGAACTGATATCTAAAATATGTAAAAGAATATGTATGGGAAAGTGCTCCATAATAGCGTTTAATGGACTATGGTCCAAATTTTTTACCGGACAACACCTAGAGGAGAAATAAACTGTTCTCCTAAACCTACTACTTAGGGAATTATTCTCGACGGGGAAAATCCCCTAGAATAATAACCGCACGAAATAGAGAGAGAGGAGGAATGAGAGAGAAGCGCGGGCGAGTACGGAGGGAAATCAGTCGAGTCGAGACGATTGAGAGTGGATTTTGGTTAGCGAGTGGTTTGAGTTCGAGAACCGAGAAATAAACGGAACCAATAATATATAAAGAATAAAACGAGTTGGATGATTTGCCCTCTCCCTAAATTATCTTAATACACTCTCCCTGCTTAAAATACCGGATAGAACCCGGATAGACTCGGGACTCTATCCGGACCTATCCAGAAAACTTCCGGATTTTGTAACCGGGTTGTATCTGGATCTATCTGGGATACCAAGTAAGTTTTATCCGGTCATAGCCGGGATTTGTCTGGTACACAATTTCTATTTATCTGGGCCTATTCGGTCCTACCCGGGATCTACTTGATACATAATTTAGATCTATCCGGGTCTATTCTGATCTTATATGGGACACTTGAAAAGATTTATCCGGGCCTATCTCGGACTTATATGGACTTATACGTTTCCATGTCCCAGATAGATACCGGATAAACCCGACTGATATACTGGGAAAAATATTGAGTTTATTCAGCTCTGTATCAAAGCCTGACAAATGCAAGTCAAGTTTTCACTGTTGTTTCAGCTTGAAGCCAAAGTAGTTTCTACGTTGAGATACTGAGCTGAAGTAGTGTCTCCAAATCGAGCTCGTGCTTTCTCCCTCTAGCAAGTAACGAACCTATTGATCTGCAGACACTTCTTCAGCTCGGTATCCCAACGTAGAAACTAACTTGACTTCGAGCTGAATCAACTTGAAAGTGACTACGTGAACACTTCACGCTGAAACAGCTTAAAATTTTTCCCAGTGTAGGACTTGGTTAAATTTGGGATTAAAGATTGCATTTCAGATCCCGGATAGACCCGGACAGATGTCCTCTTAAACAAAATCGATTTCTGGTTCCATGTCCCAGATAGGAGCAAGATAGGCCCAACTGAGATTGCATTGTAAAACTTGGTTAAATTTGGGTTTAAAGTATAGATCAGGTGCCAGATAAACCCGGATAGATACCCCTGTAGAATTAAAAAAAATAATAATTTCTGTTTCCATGTCCCAGATAGGTACCTGATAAGCCCGACTGATAGAACTTGGTTAAATTTAGGTTCAAAGAGTACATGTCAGATTCCGGATAGATCCGCATAGATACCATTATAGAATTTAAAAGAAATCAATTACTGGTCCTATGTCCCAGATAAGGCCCGAATATGCCCAGGTTGATTGACAGTAATTGATTTCTTGGACCTGATTGGTTCCAGATAGACCCGAATAGACTCTAGACTTAGAGGAAATCAATTTCTGAATTAATGGCCCGGATACGTCCCGGATACAACCGGTTTAAAAAACAATTGTGTCTTTGCTAATCGAACTCGTATAGTCCCGAAGATTTCCCTGGTAGAAAATAAGGAACCCGATAGATCCCGGATCTCTAGTTCTCTATGCATTTCTATCTCCATTTCAATCCACATCCACGCATAATAATATTATTTATAATAAAATACCTATATTATTCAGTTTAAAAAGGCAGAAAAAGATAATAACTTTAAGCCATCGAGCAGGAAAAAGTCTTGTATACCGTTATGTTTTGTATTTGGAAGTTTTTAAGTATGTTACTTACATGCAAGATAATTTTATTAATAAAAATAATAAAAGTTATACATTAAAACATTAAAATAGATATTTAAAACCTTCTTACGTTTGATATAATTTTTTTTCTAATTGAAAATATTTTTTTCTTTAAAACTGAAGAATGCTTGAAAGACGCCATTCTTGATGACGATATACGTTTCGATAATTTGTCTGCTGGTCGCAGAAGTGGAAGTTCGATGAGAGAATCACAGAAAACAAAAGATAATGAAATAGCAAATGCGCAAATAGCTTTAAAAAACGAAAGGTATTAATACGTACTTTCTATTTCTGATGTAGCAATTTCTGATATGCAACTTACAATTATCCATTTTCTACATCAGTGTGAGAGTATTTTAAGAAAAATAATAGTTAATTATTGTATAATATTTATAGATTGACTCTTAAACAATTTTTCCATGTAACTTCTGGATTAGGCAAAGAGGATAAAGGTAATTTATGCATAATAGTATGCATAAATATAGTAAGATAAAAAGTAAAAATATACAGGATGTTTCGCTTGCTCTCTGTATACTTAATGTACCTACAAAAACTAGAGCTAAAACCACGTCGAAAAGTTGGATAAAAAATGCTTAAAATGCGTAGTTTTTAAACTACAGGGCATTAAACTTAACCAAGTTAATTAATTGTCCGTGTATACATATGTGTTTTTATATAAGTGTATTAATTTCCATTGCGAATAGGTTATAAAGGGTATTGAAAATCAAGTAAACTTTTTTTTTAACCAAAAAAAAATTTTGTTGGATTAAAATAAAATCAACTAAAACATTTGGTTTGTTCAACCAAACTTTATTAACCAAAAAATTTGGTTGAATCAACCAAACATTTGACTGACCCTATAGCAATGCATTTATTTGGTTGATTTAACCACATTTTTTTTTAATCAACCAAACTTTTTTCTGAGTGTATGCAATTTGATTAAATGCTATACTACTATTTTATGAAATTACTTCTATACTAGCAATAATTTCTACATATTTTGAAAATTTTAGATAATTCGTAAGAAGGGTTAGATTTCGAGACAACTACCTTAAGACTTTATCGTCCTTAAGAAACACATTCTCTTAACGAACTTATTATTTCAGTAACATGTTTGATTGAGAATAAAATCAAAACCATTTTTAAAAAATTTGTACTTTAAAGAAACTTCTTATTATTATTTATTCTTATTTATTCTTATTTATTCTTCTTCTTATTGTAACGTCTAAGATATTTATTTAAAGGAAAATCAAAATAACTCCTTCTTATCTTCCCTAATTTCCTCGTTTTGATTAGCCCTCATGAGAAGGCTAATTCGGGATGTGGATAGCCAACAGGTTAGCTAAGAAATGTTACAACACAGGGTTTGACCATGATATAATGAGTTTATTTAGATAATAAAAGATATTTGTTACAACAAATAGACAATGATTATAATTATTAAATGAAAATAGATATTTATTATAATTTAATTTGGTATATGTCGAAGGTAAAATATTAATTAAAAGAGATTTATTATAAACAAATCCTCAAACAACAAACAATGATTTCGAACATATAAATTATTTAGACATTTGTCGGAGATAAATGCTTATTTAAAAAGGAAAGATTCGCTATAGATAACTGCTCATATGATAAACAATGATTTCAAACAGATAAATTATTTAGACATTTGTCGCAGATAAATGTTTATTAAAAAGAAAAGATTCCCTATTAACAAATGCTAAAATTATTTGTTATTAATGTTGCAAAACTAACAAAATGAGTACGAATGTATTGAGAATGGCTAACTTCGGTTATAAATTGTTACAACAAAACGGAAATAGTATTAAATTATAATTGTTGAGATTAAGTGTTTACAAAAAGAGGTATTTCGATGGAGAGTTTCAACTTCAGAGGCAGATCTAATGAAGTGTAGAAATTCGCAGCGTACTTACAATGTTTGTCGATCCAATCAAGAATACACAAACTTAACTTAACATCCACTCAAAGTTCATAATAAATTCATTAGTATAGTTAACTTAAAAAGTTCATCAAGAGTTAATTAACAAAGGTTGTAACGGTGGTACACCGCTATGCCTAAATATAGGCATCCATAACGACGCAGTGTCGGCACGGCAGAAAGCGCGCAGGTATCGATTACCAATGCATAGTTAAGTTATGCAATGTGATAGGGCCCAAATTACGCTAGGCTCGCATGCCAAAAGGGTCTCCCGTCAACGAGACAAAATTGTAAGGGGATATAAAGCGCACGAGCTTTCCACTCGTCGTCCAGTGCCAGACTACAAGTTATAGTTTTCACTCAAAAGATTCTTCACCATCAGGGGTAGCAGCCGCAATAGTCGACAGGTAGTATCTGTTCTATATAGAAAATTATGTACGCCACTCCAGGCTGTGATTTTCTATATTTTCGAAACGTGAGGTTAGTGCACGCTCCTCCAGGCTACTGACTTCATTTTTCGGGTATTTTTTCTTTCTGATCATTTGGCTGGACCTCTATGTACGCCATTCCAGGCTGTGGAGATTCAGCAAGCATTTTTTCTTGTATTTTTCATTTGTTTTCTTTGCTAATTCTTGGATCTCTATGCACGCCACTCCAGGCTGTGGAGATCCAACAATTATTTAACATTTTTGCTTCGGGTTTCGCTGTATTAATAACTGGATCTCTACGCACGCTGTTCCAGGCTGTGGGGACCCAGTGGGAGTTTTTACGGTTTTAGTAATAGCCTATAACATTGTAAGGGGGATTTCCGCGAGTACTGACCGGTCGAATTTAAATTAATCTATCGCGATGTCTCAAGAGTAAATTTAGCACGGATTTAAACGGTTAAAATTAATTTAAAATTGCGTTTCTCTCTCTCGTGAAAATGGGAAAATAGAATGTAAATTCTTGAGTATAAATAAATAAACTGTTAGTGCGTTAAACTCAAGCAGGGCCATGAGAGTTTTGTTTTGTTTTAATAAATTTGTTGTCGAGCTAGCCGATTGTAACTAACTAAAGTTCGCATTACAAGCAATGAAATTTTGTCTTTCTGGAAGACTGTCATCTACACGTAAGGCGAGGAAATGAAATAGTTTATATAGAATCAGGATTATTTGAAGCAACACATATTGCATTATATAGAGTCTTTCCGCTTTCGTGAGATGATAAGTCTTTCGACTTGTATTCACTTTGGTTTTCTTTACTGAATAAATTTGTTTTTATTTTGGCTAATTCAAATGATTTGTGTTATTGCCTCCCTTGAAAACACGTCCTACGACCGGTGATTACTGGTTCTTAGCCTATAAGAGGGCATAAGCATTTCTTCCATAATTAAAAATAAGATTAAATCAGAGCAAGATTGTTTATTTATATAATCTAACGTAAATTGTTAATACAAGGACCAGTTCTCATTACAAGGTTCACTTTAAAATTTCATTAACAAAGGTTCACTTCAAAAGTTCATTAACAAAGGTTCACTTCAAAAGTTCATTAACAAATGTTCACTTCAAAAGTTCAATAAAAAACTGGTATCGAAAACTGGGGTAGTTTCTGATTCTATTAGTCCTGATATCTAGTATGACGAGTTCCTGGTGTTTTGGAACTAAATGAGTTACTAGGATTCCGGCGTTATTGAAACTGATCCCGAGGTGACTTTCAAACTGATAAGTCCGCGGGTTCCTGATGTTATAGTGACCGACGAGTTACAGGATTGGTGGTATTATGGTAACTGGGGACTGACAAGTTACGCGGTTCCTGGTCTTATTGTAACTGACGAGTTACCCGGTTCCTGGTCTAATTGTAACTGGCGAGTTACCCGGTTCCTGGTTTAATTGTAACTGGCGAGTTACCCGGTTCCTGATCTATTTATAACTGACGAGTTTGGTCCGATGTAGTTCTTTTATGTCAGAAAATTTACGTGTATTCTTTTTTTTTTTGTCCGGATGTCCATTAATCGGCAGCGGGCGGCTGGGATGTTAACGGTTCAGCTACACCTCAATCGAGTGGAAAAGGTTACTGAGTGCACGAGTTAATTAGTCATGGACCTGTGACTCTTGCTGTTGCGTCTTCTTGGTTTGATGGTGTCCCTTTCACCAAATGATGAGGATGTTTTAGTCGAGTATATGTGAACTGTAGACTACAAGTCTATGAGTGTATTGGTCCCCCAATTAGTCACTATTTAAGGGGGGCATACCTTCAAGAACAAAAAAAATCGATTTTTTTCGTTTAAATACCTGTAATTAGTTAGTCCTTGTTCAGAAATATTCTTAATTTTAACTTTGAAAATGTTCCTTATATAATTTAATTTTGTCTTTATTTTCAATTCGAACGGTACAAGGTTTATTGCTTCTATTGTTCAAGCAGGTAGTCATAAGCCTTGTATTTATAAATCTGTAGACCCTTATAATTAGTTTTACGACTGATTCAAGGTTTATTGTTATAATATAAGCTTTGATCAGTTGAGCTCGAGAGTTCAGAGTGAGCGGTACGCCTTTCGGGAGCTTTCGAAGTCGATACCTTTTGAACATTTTACAGAGGTGGCTGTTCCACCTTTGTACACTTTCGTTTATTCGCGTCAGCATTGTGTGTGTTTTCTGTTTTTTTTTTGGATTAATGTGTGCTTCCTGATAAAGTGTTGAGAGCATTACTGTAAGTTTTGTCGATTATAGTTTTTCTTGTGAAGGGCTTTTTCCTCCATTCGCTGAATGGAGGTTTTTTATGCCAGGTAAATAAACCTATCTATTTTTTCTCAACAACAAGGTGTTTCTTTTTCTATAACCCACCTCTCTCCTCTGATATGTCATAAATCGGCTAACAGTCCTTATTAACTTTTCATGATTTTTACTTCAAAATATCCATTTGAGAGAGAGGGGAATGACGAGCTGCTCATTTGCTAATGCGTTGGACATCACTTTCTTATTCTATAACTTCTTCAGTCGCTAATGGGACACTCACTCGCCCTGTTGGAAACAAAAAGATAGAAAGTTTATATATTTGAATCTTTTTCAATCTTCAGAATTGAAATGGAAAGAAAAAATGAATCCAAATGTTTCCTTCCCTATTCATGCTAATCTATTTCTATCTCTTAATAATCTTTTTCCTTTTAAATTTCAATATTTCCATATTTCTTTATCCTTCGATTATCTTCGCCAATAATTTAATCTTTCCTTATTTTCCGCTTATCCATGCCAATATTTTTCTATGTGATGAATGAAAAGTGTACACTTGGGAGGAATAGAAAATCTCTATCTTTTTATTTCCAACAGGGCGATTACTCAATTCTCACTCACTCAGTCAGTCACACGCACAAACACCTATATGTATACAAATTTAACACCTATATACTTATTTTAAATAGTGAACAATGCGCATCCAAAGAAAAAGCGTGGCCGACCTTCTGGCTCTCTTAACAAAAGTGTAGGAAAGAATAGAAAAATTATTGAAGGATAAAGAAATCCATCACCCATTGTTCATAAATCAAATCCTGCATCACCACAAGCGTCTTCATCCAAGCAGAGATCACGATCTTCCTCGCTAAATAGGAGTAGTACTCGATTCCGTTCTCGATCCACTTCTTCTACATTATCTTCCATCCTATCAATCTCATCATCTTCACCGGCGTCTACTGGGTCAAGAAGATCATTAAATTCCAGCAGTGATGAAGAAATGAAGATATATGACTTGGATAAAAAAGTTGAAAAAATCGACGTTTTTAATATCAAAACGCACGGAGAATTGGAAAAAGAATTAGACAAAATTCGAGAGAAAAGAAGCGAGTTACAAAATGAATTAATTAAATTATCTAATAAAGAGAAGATTGTAATAAATGAACAGAGAATTTTAAGTAAAAAGAGGGATGATAGAATGCAATTTGAAGAATTGGAGAAAAAGGAAAACAACAACAAAAAGATTCGGATCACACGAGGGAAGTATAACGCAAGAGGGAAGAAGAGCGGAAGAGAGAGGAAGAAAAACGAAAGAGTGAACGAAAGAGGGAAGATGAACAAAAGAGAGAAAAGCAGAGAAAAAAAGAAAAAGAACGAAAGCGAGAATAACAGCGAAGGAGAGAAAAAGAACAAAACACGGAGAGAGAGAGGAAGAGCGAAAGAGAGAGGAAAAATAAAAATCCTAGGAGGAGCCCAAGTGATCACAGGTAAAACACTCCCTTATTAGAAAATAATTCTAAAAAAACAACTGTCAACATTTTTGATAAAATTGTTGTAAATTATCATTGGTACAGTGGTGGATTTGCAGTCTTGGGCACCCTAGGTCCCAGGCTATGTTACCGCCTCTTTCTCAGCACCCATCATATAGATTACATAATGAATTTACTTTATTGAAAATTTAAATCAAAATCGCCATAGTATGCACGACGCAAATTTTCTGCAATATAACAGAAAATTGTTTTCAAAATTTTGGAAGGGTAATAATAGTAAATAAACTTCTAGATCGAGAAGCCGAATGCAACGTCGAAATAGGCTGAAATTTTAAGTTTGTGTTTACGAAGAATGTTCTGAAATTGTTTTCTAGTTCTGTTCAAGTTTATCTTCAAGTTACACGTTTGTTAATCGTTTTTAAATCGTTTGTTCATTAAAGTTCCTTTGTTTAAAATTTAACCATTATGACTTTCTAATTTAGTCTAGTTTTAAAGAATTGAGATTTTGATTAATGTTTGAAAATGATTGCAATGGCATTGTCTATGATTCATTGGTTCATGTCTAAATATTAAGGGCATGTGTTACTTTATCAAAAAAAATAATAGATATCCACTATTATTTTTTTGAAAAAGTAAAAATTGTGGAAAAAAAGGGATTATTTAAATTGGCTCATATGGTAAGTAAGACATGACCTTAAACTGGGTAATCAAATTGCATAGTCCCTTTACATTTATATTTCAATAAATCTCAAGATTAATTTTTTTAATATTACAAGTACACCTTAAAATGGTTTATATTATATGCGTAAATTTTTTAAATTTAAAAAATTAAATTTAAAATTTTTTTTTCGAAATCACTACGGCCAAATGAAATGATATATCGCTTTCAAACTTTGGGATATGGGAAATGAGACGCTAAATTGCGTTTTAGAATTTAATTTGAGTAGTAGTTTTGAAAAAAAATCCGATTCCTACCTTACCGACTTAGCTTTTTTTCAAAATTACTACTGAAATTAAATTTTAAAACGCAATTTAGTGT
>UCOH01012105.1:15305-49048 GCA_900474275.1 Synergus japonicus
CTATATAGATTATACCCTATACTCTTCTAAGGCCTTCTCTCTGCTATCGAAATTTTTCCGATTAGCAAGGTACTATTGGACTCACATATCCCAGTATAAGTTGCACTGCCATAGAATTTTAGCGAACACCGGATAAATTATTTTCCTTTTTTACAGCTCGTCGCTCGATATTGGACTCGAAGCTCTCTCGCTCCCCGCGTATCGGCACTTGAACTGCTTCCCGTCGGCAAGAATATTTTTAATTTTTAACGTCCGAAGATTCTACACAGATTATACCCTATACTCTTCTAAGGCCTTCTCTCTGCTATCGAAATTTTTCCGATTAGCAAGGTACTATTGGACTCACATATCCCAGTATAAGTTGCACTGCCATAAAATCTTACCGAATACCGGACGGGCAAAGGTCTGAGTAGTTCTGGGCAGCCCCTGGTTGCTCGACTTAAAATTTCAAAGAGGAGTACTTCTGGTCGGTACCAGGTTGCTCAAGTATCTGCGAAAATGTTTTAGGAACGCTTTAGCTCGTCGGTTTGAGGTGGGATAAATTAGGAAGGGATTTTTGCTAGGTGGACAGTTTTATGGAAAAATAGGAATCGTGCCTCGTGACTTTTTTTTGCTAATGTTGTGAAATTGACCTGAGAAACTTTGTGGCGTGATCGCAGCCATATGAGACAGGAACACTGTCATCATTTCTGATCACTTTCAAATGTTTCTTTATTTTAATTTTATTGTAATTTAATTTTAAGAAATAATAATTTATTAAAAAAAAAGTCTCTTTAGACTTTCTGATATTATTTTAAGTTTTTCCAATTTTCAGATCATAGAGTTTCAATTGGATTATTCCAATATTTATTAATCTATGCCTTAGTCATATGTAATTTATTTTATTTCACTAATATATATAAATATGCATCTAAATATATATCAGTGAGCCCTTTAATAAATCCTATCAAAGCACGTGGCGTTTGTTTTGATGTTAGATAGCACGTGCGTCTCTTGATAGTGTAAGATTCTGCACGGTGGTAGGATGAGTGCAAGGGGGTGAGTGGTGAGGAAGCGGGTCATGTGAAGATACTATGGTCGTCGAGCCGTGGGTCTCATGCCCATAAGATAGATAGAGAGAGTCGATTCGATTACAGCGGCGAACTAAGAGAGAGAGAGAGAATGCTCGCTTGCCACGGTGTATGCGCGTTGCATTCACGCACACATACATATTACAAGCACTCATATATTCTACATTATAATTCTAAATTAAAAGGAGTTTATACAATTAAAATTCTGGAAAATATGAAAATTCGTAGAATAATAATAATAGTTCATTTACGCAATAAAATTAATCCATAGTGAAGATTCGTTCACTAGAGTGTTTTACTGTCCGCTTTGAAGCATCCTGAGAGACTCTATAATGCTTCGTCAGCAAAATAGAACTCTCAAATTGCTCATCACGACTTGCATCACGACTCGTAACAACACATGACCTTAAACTGGGTAATCAAATTGCATAGTCCCTTTACATTTATATTTCTATAAACCTCAAGATTAATTTTTTTAATATTATAAGTACACCTGAAAATCGTTTATATTATATGCGTAAGCTTAAGAGCATGCTCTGCCCCGTGGTTTGTTAAATTTTTTTTTCGAAATCACTACGGCCAAACGAAATGATATATCGCTTTCAAACTTTGGGATATGGGAAATGAGACGCTAAATTGCGTTTTAGAATTTAATTTGAGTAGTAGTTTTGAAAAAAAATCCGATTCCTACCTTATCGACTTAGCTTTTTTTTCAAAATTACTACTGAAATTAAATTTTAAAACGCAATTTAGTGTCTCATTTTTCATATCACAAAGTTTGAAAGCGATATATAATTTCGTTTGGCCGTGGTGACTTCTAAAAAAAATTTTCACAAACCACGGGGCAGAGCAGGCCCTTAAGGCTGATGGAATTTGAAATAAAATCTTGTAGATAATCTTGACGGCCAGGGGTGCAACAAGCATGATTTCATTTCAAATTCCATCAGCCTTAAGTATCCCATCATTTCCAATTGTTCGAACCTATATAAATGTTTAAAAATCAAAAAAAAATCCAAAATCCCTTTGGCAAAAATGCATTGAAGTTTTAGTATTTGAGTATAATAATAACGCCCCTGATTGGTCAAGCTTAATCGTTTCATTACTCCTAAGCTTCAACTTCAACTTTGGTTTTTATACAGCAATATATATTCGGACAGTTGGACCTGGGATATCATTTATGTTAAAATAAAATATTATATTTTTATCTTTATCTAAGTGAGGTGCTAGATTGGTTTGCAGTAAACTTTAATTTTAATAATTAAAAAACTTACTGCACCTCCCCGTGGTGCACCTTGGAAACAAATTCATTGATAAAATTCATTATTCAAAATCAAACAGACAATAATAATAAAGCATAAAGTATTGTAAATAAAGTTTAAACTGAGATTTATAGTAATTTATAAAATAATATTTGCAAAAAGTTTCAATGAATGTGGCTAAAAACCAATCTTCAAAACCAATCAATAAGCAATATAAATAAAATATTTCATATACATTAGGGTGAAAAAACGTAAGTGCAAATACTTGGAGTGATTCATCTATCTTCAAGAGGTTTCCTCTTATTAGCAGAAATTAATTTCTTTCTGTGCAGTGATTCTTAAATCTTAAATGCAATTTTCTATCAGCGGTCTTTGAAAATTAATCCTATTCAGAGATTGATGAATTTTCGTCTACGTATAAAAGATAGAATAAAGCTACCCTGTCCATATTAGAAATTCTTAGAACAGTGCAGAACACTCAGCGTAGGCAACATGGTGAGATATAAACAGGTTCACTTTTAACTACCCCAAAATATGGTGTTATTTTTTATATTTCCAAGTTTTAAAGCTCGTCAAAAATACAAGTCATTTTGCAAAAAGCTTATTACTGTACTCTAGTTTTATAAATATCAAAAGTAATAATATACTAAAGCTTCCAAATAAACTATAATTATATATTAATTCTTTTACATTAGATAATTGAGAACTGCTCCCGAGACTTCAGAATTGTAGCAGAATAAAAGTGGCTGCCTTCAGACATGTGAATCAGTTCCTGAGTCTTATACTACGTAGCAGACCCTAAACAACAGTTTCCTGCACAACAAAAATGTTCACGAATCTTCAATAATTCGCACAGAGTCAGAGCCTTCAATCCTGTGCATCAGTTGGTGAACCCTCTTACAAGTACGAGATCATCAGCAGCAAATTTCCAAAGTAAAGCACAGTTCCGAATTGTAGTAGACTAAGGGCCGATTTCACCATCTCTGATTAAATCCATGGTTAACTAATCATAGTTATCTTTTAATCAACGTTTAAATCAGGATTAACCAGCGAAGCATTGCACCATGTATTTTTCATCTCTGGTAAGCTAACGCTATACCCTGTTCGCAATAACATCTAGCTTCAGCCTATTTCTGTTGTACCTGCGATCCGATTGGCTGAGTCAAAAAACTTGTACTAGCGCGCCAAGTCGGCTTCCGACTTAAAAAACTCGAGTTTTTCTGTTTTTGATGTTTATTATCAAAGACGACAAGTTGTATTAACTTTTGTACTCATTCAATGAGCACTTTGCTTCCTGTAAGCAAATATGATTTGCTTCCTCATAGAGGAAGCATTAAGTATTCTTTATATCAGCATTAAATTTTGATTATTTGAGAAGTTATATTCAAAATATTCATTTTTGAAAATTCCAGTAAAGCATAACTTTCTTATTTTTCAATGAAATGAATTAATCTTACAGGTCAATCGATTTAAATGTAAATTATTTCAGAAATTATGGTCAAAAAATTGCTTTTTTAAAAATACAATTAACCATAACTTTATTATTTTTTAATTAAATGAATTAATCTTACAGGTCAATCGATACGTCTCGATGAAAGAAATTTTCATTTCCCTTACACTAGCTTTAAATTTTCAATATTTAAGAAGTTATAGTGGAAAAATGAATTTTACGAAAATTATAAAAGTGCATAAAACTTGTAAAATAAAATATTTTGTTAAACCATTGTAAGAAATTCAACTAGGTATATAGTGGACTAACTGCAAAATTTCACCAATTTATCTCTACGCGTTTTCAATCATTAGAGTGAAAGAGAGGGAAAATCTACCTGTCTCTTTCACTCTTATGATTTTCTGCTTTTTGCTTAGCGTTTTCTGCTACCATAGGACGGCACCCTGAGTCTTCTTCTACGTAGCAGAGCCTGAACAACAGTTTCCCGCACACCAGAAATGTTCCCGAGTCTGCTATAATTCGTGCAAAGTCAGAATGGCTGCCTTCGATCCTGTGCATCAGTTGGTGAAGCCTCGTACAAGTACATGATCATCAGCAGCAAATTCCCAAAATTAAGCATAGTTCCGGATTGTAAAAGTGTATTTGTACGTGCCTTCAAACCTGTGAATCAAATCCTCAGTACTATGAGACGTAGCAGAGCCTGAAAAACAATTTTTCGCACACCAGAAATGTTCCCGGCGCTTCTCTAGTTCCTTGCTGAGTCAAAGTATCAAAGAATAGAGGAGACAAAAGTTTGAACTACGAAGCTTTTAATGCACTTTAATTTACAGAAAGAAATTATAAATCGAATTAAAATTGAAGGTTGTAGACATTTTTGAACGAAAAAAAAGAATTTCCTCCCACTGTGTGCTTATCGGGAGCGCTATATTACATTCAGTATTGAATTTATTATACGATAACTTAGCCGAAAAAAAAGAGAAGACAATTTTTAAGAATTGGAAAATTTATATGAAATTCTCGTGTCATGTATATACTCCTGTTTGAAAGAATATTTTTTACTTTTTGAAGAGAATATGTCATGTGAAAAGTTTAAGGGGAAAATCACCATGCAAGTGCCACGGAAAAAATTGTTCGAGTGAGCAAAAAAAAACCTCAAAATTCGATTTTTTCAAATAGAAAAAAATGAGAATGTACATTTGATATTTGATCGAGCCTATACAAATATCACGAAACAAAAATTGCAATATTTATTTATTTTCATTGTTTTTAGGGTTAATTTATAATAGCTTAAAGACAAATACAAGAATTTCTAGTAAAAAAATTAATTTTAAAGTTAAATTATAGTACCATTAGATTATACGAAAGAAATTAAATTAAAAAATTACATGCATTCCGCAATTTTTTTATGGACTCATTTGATTACGTAGTATAAGCAAAAAAATTCAATGTTATAGAATTTGTATAGTTATTTATCAAATCATGGTAGTTTGTTTTTCGTATATCGCATTTGTAAACAATTTGTTTAAACAAAAATAGTTTTAAAAATTTCGAAGTTCGAATTTTTTTCATCAAAATGTGCGCTGCAAATTTACAGAATATTTAAGCTAATAACACGTGTTTTGAAAAAAGTGTCACTTACACGCTTATGCTGTGAAACCCTTCATTTCTACAATCTTATGTCCTGATTTTAACTCATTTTATGATCAATGAAATTTACAAGAAAAATATATAATTTATACCAAGTTATTCTTGAAGTTTCATCTTTAATTTTAACTGATGAAATACAAAAATTTTTTTGTATTTCTCTGACCTTTTAAATATACCGAGCAATACCGAGATAGCAAATTAGCCCTTTTCACGCTTGACTGATTCTGTGCATTTTTATTACGTTGGCAAATTGCTTGTCGACACCTGAGGCTGGCTAGTTTACGCATTATGAGTGTACCGACAAATTCAACTATTTTTCAAGTTTTATTGGCTAAAATTAAAGAAAATACTTCAAAGATAACTTGATATGAATTTTGAATCATTCCTAATTAAGAATTGTTAATAATGTCATTATTGGGTTTAAATTTTATTTTTTGCTGCACCTTTTAAAGATTATGCCATGAGTTAAAATTAGAATAAAAAATTGTCGGCAAGGTACGCGTACCATGAATTTTCAATGATACTGTACAGAATCATAAAAAATAATGAAGAAATTAATTCTGGCCCTTCTGGCAGAATTGTATACATTTGTTTTATTTATAATTATATTATTTTTATTTATATTATTTATTGCGAACCTTATATATACTATTTTTAAAAGCGTAATTCTGACAAGGGATATTCCAGAAAATACGTCATACTTTTTTTAGGGGGTGGGGAGGGTTTCCAGGAAAATATAATTGAGTATAATTGAGTGAGCATTTTCTAATGAGAATTTGAAAAGTGAAAATAAGGTCCACACTATGGTTCGTATATAATGAGTGGTCGGATGCAATAATGAGACGCACGCTCGAAAATGACAAAAAAATTTTTTTTAATTTTCATATTATCCAGTTATCTAGTGTTAAATTCGAACTCTTCAAGTTTTATGTGAATAGTTTCGAACATTCATTGAACGATACAAAAAAATTTTTATCTTTTTTTCTATTTAATTTCTTTCGCTAAAATTACTTTAGGGACCTCAAAAACACGTGCTATGGAGAAATATACCACACTTTTTAATTTTAAGAGTGCGAAACAACCCTTAATATACTATAACGCATGTGCAATTTTAAAGTCGTTAAAATTAACATTTATGGACATAAAAAATTGGCCAGACCTTTAACAATCCTAACTAGAAGAAATCCTACAGTAACACATGCCCTTAGATCAACACCTGCGACTATCCCGAAAACCAACCCTTGCGAAAAAAAAATTGAAAAAATGACCCTATAATTAATAACTATAATATAAACATTTTTCTACTTGAAAAATTTCTTTTAGTAGTCTAACGAATAATACATAGAATTAAAATCGCCGTGTAAAGTGATAATTTTAGAGTTGACAAATCGCGATAAAAAGGGCAATAGTTATTAATAATTCGGGAATCTAAAAATGCAAAGTTTCGTGTTTATAGTTCCCGTTAGTATTTATAGTCTCTCGAAAACTATCGGAAACCCCAAAACTCTCACTATACCTACATCGACTTTTCACCTATAATTTATATGACATATTGCTTTAGTTATCGTCAGATGACCGGCTAAAAAAAAGAAAGCCATTTTTTGACCCTGACAATAACTAAGGCATATTTGTATTTTAACCACCAATATAAATTAAATTCTATTAAATATCATATTAAGAAAACCAAGTTATATTTTTTTTCAATTTTATAATTCCTTAGTACAATTTTTTAATAATTATATATGTATTACGTATTTTGCCAGTCATTATGCTGAAATCACATCAAATTGAATCTTCGGCGGTCAAAAGGGGATACGCGTGGATTCAGCGTGACAAGTATATATTGTCCTGAAAGTTAATTCAAAAAGTCGTTCGATTTTTAATTTTAAAGACTTTGATAGGATCCCCTTACACCGAGAATGGGTAGAGAGTGAGATGTATCATAAAGAGTACGTTAATAGGGGCACTAATTCGGGAAGGCACTATTGGAGGTAAGCACACATTCAGGAGAGCACTAATTAAGGAAAGGCACTAATTATGGGAAGCACTGATTTGGGAAAAGCACGGATTTTAATATATAATAAAAAAACTATGCCGGGTTACTTTCTAACAACAAAAATGGTTTTTATTTGGTCCTGTTCCCTGACTGGATAGGAGGAGCATGTTGAACGGCTGGCAGAGGCGAGAGCGCGTCAGGTAGACGCTGGAGGCCGGTAAAAAGTTAGAGGCACTGGTCCTTTGTTGAGGCTCGAGGGTCGAGTCCCTCAGGAGAAGGTGCTGAAGTAGCAAGTTCGGCTGGAGTGAGTCAGAGTCCGTCTGACTGAGAGAGCCACGTGGTAATGCTCCGGAACTGAGGTATCACTTTCGCGTCACCGAAGAGGTTAAGTGTTAAGGTCGAAGGTCCCGAACTGAACTGGTCAAAGTGCCGAATCGAACTGTCCCGGTCGAGGTGCCGAGCTGAACTGTTCAAAGTGCCGAACCGAACTGTCGGTTAAGGCCGAAGGGTCTCCTTTTATCTCTGTACCTGGGACGCGTCCCAAGCTTCCCCTCCTCTCTGCCTCTGATGCTCGACGGACGCTTCCGTCTATGCTCCTCTTCTCCAGTTTTTACATGAATAATTAATTAATTGATTGTTATTTATTCTAATTATGGCGCTATTAATGACCACTAGGAATTTAGTTAATTATTAATAATAATAGTTCGCCAAGCTTTCACCCAAGCCAAGCACAATATTGGAGCGTGGTTCAAGGTGAAAACGAACTTGAGATTTTACCCTAATAAAATGACGTAGGCAGCGCTATCCAAGCCTATTAACTAAATGGGACCAAGCTAAGGGATTATCCTTGGTTTTAGTGCGGCCCAGTTTGAGTAACATCTGTCGCTTGGGTAGAGGCCTTCATGGGCGGAGCACCCTAAGTACCCTACGTCGTTACAGCTGGCCCATCTCGTTCGGATTTATGTATATTCTAATTCTAATTTTATGAGCTGGCAATGTCGTCTTTACTATACGCTTTGGCGTATATCAACTCCACCCTTTCCCAGATAGATATTGCCTACTCTCTAACCCTATCCTAGTCATTACATAAAAATTATTTACTAGTACGCGATTGTTCATCGTCGTGGATTTTTCTTACCCCACGTACGCAGATCTTCTGAGTGTCGCAAACCTTGCCAGAGTCCCTCTTACCCGAAGTGAGCGACGCAGTCATCTCGGCCTGGCGGGACGCCGACTCCCGGCTTCTTTTGATGAAAGGTGTGTGGAGTCTCCAGAACTCCACTAGCAGGATCTGTAGGTCGTCGTAGGGTTTCCTTCCTGATGCGCAGCTGTTCGCCGTCGCTGTTGCAGCGTCATGCACGCGGCTTGATGTTATTTGCGAAGTCCTCCGGACTTCGCCCGCGAGATGCTGAATATTTGTTCCTCTTGGATGTGCGGCTGTTCGCCATCACGATGACTGAATCACGGGTGCGACTGCAGTGTTGAATTTGTTTGGCAAAAGTCCTCTGATTTTGCCGGCGGCAGGCGCTGGGCCGCCGCAGATGTATGGGTGTGTGGAGCGCGGCTTTTCGCCGTCGCGATTGAAGAACTGCGGTTGCAGCTGTAGACATCATTGACGTAAAATCCTAGGGGTTTTTACGTCGTGGTGTGTAGAAATGTGCATCACGATAGTAAGGCACGCTTCCTCTCCTTGTGTCGTAACGATGCCTGACGTTGCCGTTGCTCAAGTTGGATTCTTCGTCCGAAGAATCATCGTTACTGGAACACTGGTTGTGGTGCGATTGATCATCGTCACCTCTTTCTTCTTGAAAGGGTTCGTCGGCCTGACCCTCCCCTTCGTCCTCTTCATCGTCGTCCTGTCCTTCTGGCAAGATTGGTTCTTGGATCTCCTGCTGGACCCCTCCTTCCTCGTCTTCGGATTCGCTGCGATCAGCGGGATCCATCTCGGGAACGGTGGGTACCTCCGGGCGTGATACGGTCAGCAGGTGTCTCCTGTGGATCTTGGTACGAAATCCATCGCATAGGACCCAGTACACATTTCCGCCAATACGTGATTCCACTTCCCAAGGTCCCGTTCGTTTTGTCGCGAAACCCTGGTTAAAATGTTTGTCCTTGTTGGACAACGGGTGATTGGCAACGAACACTAGGTCGCCCGGCTGGAAATGAGGTGGATTCGCTTCGGGGTTGGCGTAGGTTTGCTGGTACCTCTTCTGGTGTTCGCGGGCGTCTTCTTCTCTTCTCAGAGAAGGTGAAAAAGAACAAAGTTGATGTTACATTAAAGACTTCTTCAAAAAGAAAGCGAACTGATGAAAATGAAGATAATAAAAAACGCCAATGCAAACAAAAAGAAGAAGTAAAAAGAACTTGGTCTAATGTATCAAGCTCTGTGCTACGTCAAAGTGACAATCCCATTCATCAAGTAGCTCTGGTTAATGAACTTTTTGAGGACATCGACTATTATATGCAGAATATAGCAAAAGTGCATATGACGTTGGGAAGGTATCAACCCAAGAAACCCATTATCGATCATACTGAAAAACAACTTATGCTAGTTCACTTTCAGTCGTTGAATACGCATAGAGAAAATGCACAAAAATGTATTGAAAGCAACGTGATAGATTCATTTATATATTCAAACATTGACGAATGGGATCAAGTTTCTTGTATACCAGCTGATAGGACCTATTTGATGATTGGAGATTTTTCAAAGAGAGAAATTCCATACTATAAAAAGGAAAGAAACTGTATGAATCGCTTTCAGCATCCCTTTGAAACAACTACTTTCCTTCCTTATTTATTCCAAAATCATTGGCGTCTTGCAGTGATTGCAATTAATAAGGAAAGTAATCAAGTGCAGCTAACAATCTTGGATCCTTTCGAACAAAATATAGCTGATCAAGAAACTAGGGTCTTGAGCTTATTAAAAAAACGTTGCTCGTAATTGCAAAGAGAGAAGCACATTACGTAAACTCCACAAAATGAAGTGGTCAATTATCAAGTATAAAAAAATAGAACCTAGCAGACAGACGATTTTAAGTACGGAATTTATGTTATGTACTACATGTACTGCATTGCAAATGGAATTGAAATGGACCTAACATTCAACTCCAATTTATACAGAAATACTGTGGCAAGGACATTGATCCAGAAATTATTAGATATGAAGGGAGTATGATTATACTGCTTCTTGAATAAGGAAAGCACGTTAATAATGTGTAAGTTCTGTAGAAGGTATGTACATCCCAGCTGTATTCCTGGAAAAAAGAAGTCCATTACTGAATGGTCCAAACCTATTACGGAATTCCGATGCTCCTTATGTGCTTGCGAGTCTTGCGAAATTCGAGATTGGATGATACGTCAGTGATGATTTACAACGAAGTTATTGGTGTAGATCACCAACGATGTTGGTGTAAATTTAGACATATTATATTATTGTATATTAAGTAAAAAAAGTCGATGCAATAATCTTGAAGTACTTGTAAACCATAATTCGTGAGAGGCGAGGGGACTCACTTAAAAAACACCCCGATTTTTCTTATTAATTTTTTAAAAATATTTTTTAATCTTATTATAATTAATATTATTAATATTATTACTATTTTCACCAGAACAAAAAAGGAACCACAATTCGTGAGAGGCACTCCCAGAAAAAGGAACTCCGATTTTTCAGTTATTTTTTTATTAATTATTTTTTAATCTTATAATAATTATTATTATTATTTTCACGATAGCAAGTAAGAATCACAATTTGTGAGAGGCGAGGGAACTCACATAAAAAAGCACCCCGATTTTTTTATTAATTTTTTTGAATTATTTTTGAATTATTTTTATTATTAATATTATTTTTTTATAAGTGTAAAAAAACACCCCACTTTATGAGAGGCGAGGGGACTTATAGAAAAGGACCCCGTTTTTTTATTAATTTTTTGAATTATTTTTAAATTATTTAATTATTAATATTATTTGTTTTATAAGTGTAAAAAATCACCCCATTTTGTGAGAAGCGAGGGGAATCACATACAAAAACACCCCGATTTTTTAATTAATTTTTTGCTTCCTCATAGGGGAAGCTTTGTTTTCGATACATTTTCTAATATTTTTAAAATCGTTTAATTAAACTTTCCTCACTTGATAAATGTCTAATACAACATTCTAATCAATTGTCCGGATGTATGTATCTTTTGTAACATGATATCCTATCATGTACAGGAAACTAACCTAAAGTTACTAGATTCACTAATTTAAATAAAGTCGAGTACGGAATCATATTTGCTCACTTGATTGGGTGGTATTTCCATACCATATTGACCAATCAAGTATCTCCTGTGAGCTTACTCCGAAACTCAACCGGACTGGGACATCATTGGTAATTGGAATATAATACTAATTCCAATATTCGATTTATTATTTGTTCTAAGGTGCACTAGGGCCGGATGGCCCTATTCAATAATTTGGAGGATGAGTTATTTTACATTGGTCGTTTGTTCAATCTCCAAGTCAGTCACTTAGAAGGAAGCCTCAGCATATCAGGAGTGAAGTGAACTAAGTGGTGGACATTACTGCGAACGATAGCCAATCGGCGTAGCGCACTTCGTTCGCTGAGCGACAGACTCTCAACAGCCAATCGGCTAAGACTTTAATAAGCGTCGCTCTTACGTCATCTCCGTCCGCTTACCGACAAGACGGAAAACGAAATTCTAATCGCCATTCCGTTCTCGACTGTCTTTCTTTGTTCTTGTGCTGTCAATCAGTTTTTCGAAATTGTTGAATTATTGAGAAAGCCCTATCTGTATATTTGTCGCTGTTGGATATTGCCTGGCTAAGGAGGCATAATATTAAATAATAATTGGGCGTAATTCCAAGTGTGGAAATCTCAAATTTATAAGAGAAACGAAAGTTACTTTATGGTATGTCTTTCGCTTTATCCTTGTTAAATACTCTCTTGTTTCCGGACTCCGTCCGAGATCAATTGTTATCTTGTTTACTTGATTATTTTGAAAATGATTACTAATATATTTATTGATTGAATTGGTCGTAATTGCTAAGTTTCCAAAATGACGTGTTACATAATTCATAATCTGTTTCAACCGCCATTTTGGAAATAGACTAAATATTAAAAGTTGCTTTAATTTTGTAGTGATTAACTTTAATAGTTCCACATGAATAATTTATGAAATATTGATTAAACTTATTTCTAAAATTGAGAGTCAAAACTCTAATATATATTGTATTCTAAATCTAATGATTTGAGTTGTAATGACCATTGTCGTAATTTACGTAAATAGGTGTGGTCACATCCTAAATTATTTTCGTTTAATAAATTGAATACTGTGTTTGTTATAAGATCATAAATGACTCATTCTCATTGGTAAATCATGAATCCCCTTATCTCGACCCTTCTACTTGTTGAGTTAGGTTGGCTAATAATAATTATTAGATTCGTTTGAAAATTAAGTTAACCTCTTTTGGTTATTTTTGAGAGTATAAAATAACCTGGCGTCCATAAAATTTAAATTGAGTAAAAATAAGCGCCTAAGCGGAGTAATAGGTTCAGGTGCCAAGTAACCTTTTGGTAACTTGAATTTAGTTAAAATTCAGTGAAAAATAAGCCAAGGGTTATAAAATTGGCGCCCAACGTGGGGCTGGGCGAAAAGAAAAAAATAATTTATCATTATTATCAGCCTTTTTTTGGGCTGGGCGAAAAGAAAAATAATTTACCATTATTATCAGCTTTTATTGGACTAGGTGAAAATAAAATAATGAATAATAGTCTATCATTGAAAATTTAAATTTATTTCGTCTGATATTAGAATAAAATTTCAAAATCTAAATTATTATTAGCTTTCTTAATAGCTATTATTTTGAAATATAAATTGATAAGCCTATTGTTATTACTCATGAGTCATCATTATAATAGAGGTGAGTCATGTTATCGTTGAGAATGGGTCGATAAAATCTGATTGCAAGATTTTATGGAATTTAGAAGTTATTCTAAATACTTAGCTCATAATTAGAAATGTAACTTGTAGGAAGAATATATGTTATTTGCTACCATTTTGTTAATTAAAAATCTTTGTTGTTATTTATTCTACCTTTTAAATCAACCCTGGATCGACTCAAGCGTCCGGTAGGGCAGAAAGGGAGGCTTTACCCCCTCCATACAAAATAACAAACGTCACAGATCTATCAGATCCAATGAATCGTTTGAGAATAACTCAAATGAAGTAAGCGAGGAGATACCTAATCTTCCCGATAATTTAAAGAACCAGAATGGTTACACATTATGTAATAAACAAACAGGAGAATCTGATTTAGATGATCAGAATATCATGAACATTGACGAGTATAGTCAATGCGACGATGAGGAGTTCATAATCGAACTTAAGGATATTAAGGCAAATAGACCATACATCCAGGTCGAAATACTAGGCGAGTGCGTAAACGCTCTGTTAGATACAGGGTCATCGAAAACTTTAATGGGGGCTAACGGACTTAAAATAATAAGCGCTGGTGATTTCCCGCTTTACTCTACGAGAAAAGGATTAGTCAAAATGGCGAACGGTAACTTAGAGTCCGTCATGGGTGTAGCACTAATTCCAGTAACTCTTGGAGGAATAACTCATAATTGTCCAGTAAGAATAGCTCCGGGTTTAACTGACGTATTTTTCCTAGGAATGTATTCTACAAAACGATTCGGACTTGTAATCCACACTCGAGATGAAAAGGTTTGGATGGCTGCCGAGCCATATACAAAATATTGTTTCGGGATGTCGGACAAAGACGGGTACGAGGTATGCAATGGAATCGCCTTATTATCAGAGGTGGAGAAAGAAGAATTAAGTAATTTCTTGAAAAGAGTTCTTCCACCTCCTCCTGAGAAATTACCTGCGGTTAAATTAGTCGAGCACGTGATCGACACGCAAGGTCATTCTCCAATAAAACAAAAAAATTATCGAATGTCGCCTAAGGTTCATGAAGCCCTCCTAGTTGAAATTCAAAAACTCTTAGATAATGAGTTAATTGAGCCTTCAGCAAGCGAGTGATGCAATCCAGTCGTAATGGCTCGTAAATCAGATGGAACTTATCGGTTGTGTATAGACTTCCGAAGAGTAAATGAATTATCTAAAAAGGATGCTTATCCATTACCTCATATGACGGAGATATTGGATAAATTGAATTCAGCTAAATACATCTCGACTTTGGATTTAAATAAGGTGTATCACCAGATTCCTCTATCAGAGGAGAGTAAAGAAAAGACTGTCTTTATAATTCCAGGCAAAGGGCTGTACCAGTATAAAAGGATGCCTTTCGGACTAACAGGAGCGCCTGCGACTTTTCAACGCTTTATGGACAAAGTGATCACCCATGAAATGAAGCCGCATATGTTTGCCTATTTGGACGACATCATCATCGTGTCCAAGCATTTGAGGAGCATCTTTACTGGTTAGAAAAATCTATATAAAGATTACGTGAAGCTGGTCTTACTTTAAATCCAAATAAATGTGATTTTTGTAAGCTTCGAGTTCAGTACTTACGATTCGTCGTAAATCAACAGGGTCTGGACGTAGATGAGGATAAAATAAAACCTATCCTGGAATATCCTAGACCTGTTCGAACTAACCAATTAAGGAGATTTATTGACATGACGTCCTGGTATAGGAGATTTATAAAGGATTACGCAAGAATCTATGAGCCTTTAACACGCCTAACTAGGAAGAACCAATCATTTAAATGGGATAAGGAACAGGATGAGGCGTTCCCGAAACTTAAGAGAGCCTTAGTCTCTCCTCCTATTTTGTCGTATCCAGATTTTAACGTACCTTTTACACTTCAAACGGATGCCAGTAACTTAGGACTTGGGGTAGTAGCCAGCCGAATTCTCACTAAGGTTGAACGTCATTACTCAACAACTGAGAAGGAATGCCTAGCTGTGGTATGGGCGATATCAAAATTTAGATATTACTTGGAAGGTTACCACTTTACTGTAATCACTGATCACAGTAGTTTAAGATGGCTTCGAAATTTAAGAAATCCTACTGGGAGACTAGCTCGTTGGTCGCTTGATCTTCATGAATATGACTTTGAAGTAGTCCATCGGAAAGTAGCACTACATCTCGTCCCAGATGCACTCTCAAGAATCTATGAAGACGAAGAAGAGGAATGTCAACTGGCTATAATTGGTCAGTATATGATGAGTGGTACGTAAGACGACGACAAACAGTTATGGATTTTCCTAACAAATTCCAAGGATTTGGAAGCGTGGAAGTTGGTCGTGCCTAAAGACCATATATATCGAATTATAAGTGAGGTACATGAAAATCCTGAATCTGGCCACTTTGGCGTAAAGAAGACGCATTTTAAGGCGAAACTGCGCTATTATTGGCCGGGTATGTTTAAAGACATCGGCGATTTTATAAGGAAATGCAAAACATGCCAACTAACTAAGTCGGATCAGTCAGAACCTAAGGGACTAATGGGACATAGACTAGTTCAAGAGCCATGGTCAGTAGTAGCTACTGACGTGATGGGTCCTTATCCAAGGAGTAAGAAAGGAAATGAATACATTGTTGTATTCCAAGACCTTTTCACTAAATGGATTGAGGTATCACCTTTAAAGGCGGATAATGCCTTGTCTATCAGAACAGCATTCGAGAAACAAGTACTTAACAGATGGGGTGCACCAAGAGTACTACACTCGGATCGCGGAACTGAATTTGCTAACAATTTATTAGACGACATGGCAAACGAATTTAATATTCATCGTTCTTATAGTCCAGTTTATCATGCCCAGGCTAATCCAGTCGAAAGGACCAATCGAGTTTTAAAGTCAATGATAGTGACGTTTATAGAGGACGACCACAGAGATTAGGATATTCACCTTGACGAATTTGCATTCGCTTATAATACTTCAGTCCATAGCATAACACGTTCCACACCGGCATTTTTAAATATGGGTCGTGAACCGAGACCTATAAATTCAATTAGACAACTCGCTGAGAATGGTAGGGAGTTTGAACCACCTAATTTAGAGGGGTGGGAAAGTCGTATGTCGCGATTATCATACTTAAGAGATCTGATAACTAAATACCAAGATCAAGCATTTTTGCGTCAATCAAAATATTATAATAAAAATAAACGCGACATAACGTTTAAAGTAGGCGATCTAGTAAAGAAACCTTCACACCTACTCTAGGAAGGATCAACATGTCTCAAGCAAATTGGTTAAACCATTTGAAGGTCCATTCGTAGTAACCAAAGTCTGTTCTCATACAGTGTACGAACTAGCTTCTCAAGAAGGAGGTCTTAAAGGTCGTTTCCACATATCTAAACTATTCCGATATATTGACCCGGATGTACCTGAGGACGAACCTTTTACTTCTGAACAGTCAGCAGCCTTAGATAAGGAACTACTAGAAATTCATTATTCTGGTGATGAGGAAACAACTGAAATGGAACAGCCTGAAGTAGATCAGCCTGAACCAGAGGAGCCAAGGCGTAGAAAGCCTGAAAAGAGACAACACATGGAATCCGACCAGGAGGATGAACCAATTAGCAAACGATTAAGACTAGACATTGACAATTAGTAGACATAAGTGAAGGGAAACTAACTAATTAAAATAATTTCAAATGGCAGACGAGTATAACACTCCCTGTAAAATGTTGTGATGGCGGCTGAACGACGGGAGATACATCAGAGACTCTCCTTCCGGTTGGGTGGTCACTTCCGGTTGGGTGATCTTAAAGGATCCAAGAACCAGGAACGAGAAGTCTCTATGCAGGCTAATGGAGGATCTGTTGTGCGCTCCAGAACCTGAGAAGGCGGTCAGCACCTTTGACTGGGTGATTGTGCCACCAGAGGAAGACAAGCCAAAACCTGTGCCATCTAACGTGGCGGACTTGCCTCAACCGGTTGGACTGTTATGCGAACTTTTGATTCTAACACCAGAATCTTTGATCCCCACACTGAGGACCCGGTTAAAATCAGTGAGTCACTTTGTACAGTGTTGGAAGGCACTGAAAATATCACCACCCTCAAATATTTCGAGAAGATGTCGGTGATAGAACCTCTTGATGGCTTCAGCGCTGAGGAACCCATTCGGGACAAAAACAAACCGCCAACGGTCTCTGCCAATATCGACCGGTCACTAAAAATCAAAAGGCGTTACATAGGATCGCGACTGATCCTACTTATTGAAGAGCTCCAATTCCATCCTATTGGGGAAAGACATCAAGGAATAAGCCCTGTGCAAAATGTGGTGAAACAATCCATAAATATAATTATTGCCCACTCTGGGCGAAGAAGTAATCCTTCTTCCGAAATTGTTATTTTTTTCTCTTTAACAGAGTTGTTAGCCCTATGGGGGGGTTTAATTCCCCATAACAATAAATTAGTCAACTCAAATTCTACCACTTCATTTTGACTTGAATATTTAGATCGTGATTAGCTATAACTAATGATTCAAAATAGGTTTATTAAGTTTTCAGATGATTCCAAGGATTTTTCAGCTCAGACTGATATTTCCTGTTTAGTAGATACCCCTTTCGGATTCTTTGTTTTATTGTGGCGTGGGAGTCTGCTATATAAAATCCAACTTGAATTAATCATTCATTTTACCAGTATCTAGCTTCTTATTCCGAAAATACTGGCAGGTTTTGGTTTCGTAATTTGATATACCTTTGATTCAGTAATGGTCGATCTCGATTGAGTGATTAATATATTAAATTGAACATGGCATTTTAATGCTATCATTATTCAACACATATTATATGTGAAATAAGTAAAATGGTCATGACAATGATTCCCATTAGATCTAAGTTGTGAAATCGTTAATGATTTTCTTTTGTTTGATTTAAGTATGTCGATTTGATTAATGAACTGGTCTGGAGTTCGGAAGCAGTTTTCATGAGGAGTGAGTGATGGACGTGCTCGGATTGGTTAAGCCTTCGTTTTTGGGGAGGGCAATTGTAACATGATATCCTATCATGTACAAGAAACTAACCTAAAGTTACTAGATTCACTAAATTAAATAAAGTCGAGCACGGAATCATATTTGCTCACTTGATTGGGTGGTATTTCCATACCATATTGACCAATCAAGTATCTCTTGTGAGCTTACTCAAATTTATAAGAGAAACGAAAGTTACTTTAAGGTATGTCTTTCGCTTTATCCTTCTGAAATACTCTCTTGTTTCCGGACACCGTCCGAGATCAATTGTTATCTTGTTTATTTGATTATTTTGAAAATGATTACTAAAATATTTATTGATTGAATTGGTCGTAATTGCTAAGTTTTCAAAATGACGTGTTACATAATTCATAATCTGTTTCAACCGCCATTTTGGAAATAGACTAAATATTTAAAATTGCTTTAATTTTGTAGTGATTAACTTTAATAGTTCCACATGAATAATTTATGAAATATTGATTAAACTTATTTCTAAAATTGAGAGTCAAAACTAATATATATTGTACTCTAAATCTAATGATTTGAGTTGTAATGACCATTGTCGTAATTTACGTAAATGGGTGTGTTCACATCCTAAATTACATTCGTTTAATAAATTGAATACTGTGTTTGTTATAAGATCATAAATGACTCAGTCTCATTGGTAAATCATGAATCCCCTTACCTCGACCACTCTACTTGTTGAGTTGAGTTAGGTTGGATAATAATAATTATTAGATTCGTTTGAAAATTGAGTTAACCTCTTTTGGTTATTTTTGAAAGTTTAAAATAACCTGGCGTCCATAAAATTTAAATTCAGTAAAAATAAGCGCCTAAGCGGAGTAATAGGTTCAAGTGCCAAGTAAACATTTGATGACTTAAATTCAGTTAAAATTCAGTGAAAAATAAGCCAAGGATTATAGTATGTATGTATGTATATACCAGGTGTATAAGCTTAAATCTGATGTTTTTTATGCAAAAGAAAGTCTTTTGTTTGCAGAAAATAAAATAAACTTTATTCAAAGTATTTTCCCTCGCTTGCTATACATTTTCCCCATCTCTAGGGCAATTTGTGTATACCACGCCAAAAAAAGTCTGTATCTTTCGATGCAAACCACTCGTCAAGCAATTTTCCGACGTCTACGTACGAATCGAAGTGTTGTTCAGCGAGCGCGTGACCCATCGACGAAAACAGGTGGTAATCAGAAGGGGCCAGGTCTGGTGAATAAGCGGGATGAGGTAGCACCTCACAGTTGAGTGTTTTCAAGTAGTTTTGGACCATTTTTGACGTGTGCGATGGGGCGTTGTCGTGAAGAAAAATCATGAGGTACCCATTTTCCCATTTTTTGGATCTTTCCCATGGCATGTAAACGCATGGAAATGGCCGGTTGAGTAACACCTAACTGTTCGGCAAGCATTTTTTGTGTTTGTGTATCGTCCTCATCCAAAAGAGCCTGTAATTCATGGTCCTCAACTTTTTTGGGCCGATTTTCACGCTTCCTGTCACTCAAGTCAAAATGACCGTCTTTGAACCGACGAAACCAGTCTCTGCAAGTTGTTTCCGATAAAGCACTGTCACCATAGGCCTCCACAAGCATTCGATGTGATTCGGCAGTCGATTTCTTCAAATTGAAGCAAAAAAGTAGAGCTTCCCGCAAATGCTCCTTTTCTGGCACAAAACTAGACATGATTACTCAAGGAAAAATTTATGTTGTATAAAAAAACTGACGATGAGCACTGATTTATGTAGACAGGTGTCGAACTCACACAAAAAAAGCATGACGTTTCTATTGCAGCTAAATATGTTCACTACCGCTATCTCTGAGCAAACAGCGGATTTAAGCTTATACGACTGGTATGTATGTATGTATGTATGTATTTTAAAATTATTTATTTATTAATATCATTTTTTTATAAGTGTACAAAAACACACTAATTTGTGAGAGGCAAGGGGACTCACATACAAAAGCACCCCGATTTTTTTATTAATTTTTTAAAATTATTTTAAAATTATTTAATTATTAATATTATTTTTTTATAAGTGCAAAAAAACACCCCACTTTTTGAGAGGTGTCATGGGTCCACGACCCACGACCAATACTCTCATAGACTTGTAGTCTAGAGTTCACATATACTCGACCAAAACATCCTTACATTTGGTGAAAGGGACACCACCAAATCAAGAAGACACAATAGCAAGAGTCACAGGTCCATGACTAATTAACTCGTGCACTCAATAACCTTTTCCACTCGATTGAAGAATAACTGAACTGTTAACATCCTGGCCGCTGTCCGCCAATTAGTGGATATCCGGACAAAAAACGAATACACGCAAATTTTCTGATATAAAAAAACTACATCGGACCAAACTCCTCAGTTACTACAATACCACCAACCATGTAACTCGTCAGTTACCATAATACCATCAACCGTGTAACTTGTGAGTTACCATAATACCATCAACCGTGTAACTCGTCAGTTACCATAATACCATCAACCGTGTAACTCGTCAGTTACCATAATACCACCAACCGTGTAACTTGTCAGTTACAATAAGACCAGGAACCGTGTAACTCGTCAGTTACAATAATACCACTAATCCTGTAATTCGTCGGTCACTATAACATCAGGAACCCGCGGACTTATCAGTCTGAAAGTCACCTCGGGATCAGTGTCAATAACGCCGGAACTCTAGTAACTCATTTAGTTCCAAAACACCAGGAACTCGTCATACTAGATATCAGAACTAATAGAATCAGAAACTACCCCAGTTTTTGATACCAATTTTTTAATGAACTTTTGAAGTGAACATTTGTTAATGAACTTTTGAAGTGAACCTTTGTTAATTAACTCTTGATGAACTTTTAATGTTAACTATGCTAATGAATTTATTATGAACTTTGAGTGGATGATAAGTTAAGTTTGTGTATTCTTGATTGGATCAACAAACATTGTAAGTACGCTATGAATTTCTACATTTCATTAGATCTGCCTCTGAAGTTGAAACTCTCATCGAAATACCTCTTTTTATAAACACTTAATCTCAACAATTATAATTTAATATTATTTCCGTTTTGTTGTAACAATTTATAACCAATGTTAGCCATTCTCAATACATTCGTAATCATTTCGTTAGTTTTGCAACATTAATAACAAATTATTTGAGTATTTTTCTATAGCGAATCTTTCCTTTTTAAATAAACATTTATCTCCGACAAATATGTAAATAATTTATATGTTCGAAATCATTGTTTGTTGCTTGAGGATTTGTTTATAACAAATCTCTTTTAATTAATATTTTACCTTCGACATATATCAAATTAAATTATAATAAATATATATTTTCATTTAATAATTATAATCATTGTCTATTTGTTGTAACAAATATCTTTTAATATCTAAATAAACTCATATCAAGGTCAAACCCTGTGTTGGAACATTTCTTAGCTAAGCTGTTGGCTATCCTCATCTCGAATTAGCCTTCTCACGAGAGTTAATCAAAACGAGGAAATTACGGATGATAAGAAGGAGTTATTTTGATTTTCCTTTAAATAAATATCTTAGACGTTACATTATTAATATTATTTTTAAACACCCCACTTTGTGAGAGGCGAGGGGACTCACATATAAAAGCACCCCGATTTTTTAATTAATTTAAAAAAATTATTTTATAATTATTTAATTATTAATATTATTTTTTTATAAGTGCAAAAAAACACCCCACTTTATGAGAGGCGTAGGGACTGACATACAAACACATCCCGATTTTTATATTAATTTTTTTGAATTATTTTTGAATTATTTAATTATTATTATTATTTTTTTATAAGAGTAAAAAAACATCCCACTTTGTGAGAGGCGAGGGAACTCACATACAAAAGCACCCCGATTTTTTTAGTAATTTTTAAAAATTATTTTTTAATTATTACTATTATTACATTCTCATCAGAGAGAATGTATTAGATTTGTGTAAAATTTGACCCCCCCAGTTTTCATCAAATGTCCACGTTTTGGGACCCCCTGAACCCAAAAAACATGTTTTTACGAATGTGTCTGTCTGTCTGTCTGTAGATTTTAGTTTGTTAGCACGATAACTTTCGAAAGAATTGACCGATTGGATTGTCCTTTGGTTATGGTTGAACGTAGGATCCCTAAAACTAAGTTAGAGATTCGGCACTTGGATGGCTACACCACCCAACAAGAGCTTGAGACGGCACTCAAACGAGATCTAAACGAGCTTACAGAGCAAATGAAAGTCTCTTTGAGTAAACCTAACAGTAGAGGCCAAATTTTAGCGGTGGTAGAAATGAGCGAGCAAGCTGCGAACAAACTTCTCAAGACATAACGTATCAATGTAGGGTGGGTAAACTGACGAATTAGAAGAAGATCCCGGATGGAACGTTGCTTCAAATGCCTTGGATACAGGCATCAATCTAGGAGCTGACAGGACAAATGTATGTTTTAAGTGCGGCAAGGTCGGACACCGTTAGCGTTATTTTATGCTCGTTATGCATTGGAAGTAGTGCACCACAATAATAATACTTACATGTATTATTTAATTTCAATTTAACTAGTGTGGTGCATGAAGTGAAATTTTATTCATTTACTTTCTTTAAATCACGTGTAGTTCTTAAACGAACGGTCAACCAATGAAGACGCATTACTAAATGCTGTCATCATCGTTATGCATTGGAAGTAGTGCACCACATAAAACATTATACAAGTATTGTTATTTAATTTCAATTTATCTAGTGTGGTGCATGAAATTAAATTTTTGGGGACCGAAGATTAATACAATCGTATTGTACATTCATGCAATTCTCCATAAAATTAAAATTGAAAGCCTTATGGACAATTACAATAATATACAATACAATTGTATTAATAAATCCTACTCTCACGTCCACGAAGGCTGAGGCCGCGTGGTCCCTGGGCAATGTTGTTATGTCACAAATTATAAATAAAGTATAATTTATAATTCATGATATAACAGCAGCAAACGAGAGAGGGTGACTAATATGATACTAATAAAAAACATCTTATTTCAACTGATATTATAATTACTGAACGTAAAAAAATAAAAGCAAAAATATCAACTAAATCAATGTTGTTAAATTAATTCTCTCTTTCTTCAGGTAATTTTGAATACTATGAGAGCCATGAGCATGATTCAACATGAAGATAAAGAGTAGTCTTAGAGATAAAAAAATTTCAAACTATCTGTCAAGTTGTATAAACATTTGTACTCATTCCATGAGCACTTTGCTTTCTGTAAGCAAATGTGATTTGCTTCCCAAAATAGGAAGCATTAAGTATTCTTTATATCAGCATTAAATGTTGATTATTTCAAAACTTATATTCAAAAAATTCATTTACGAAAATTATAAAAGTACATAAAACTTGTAAAATTAAAAATTTGGTTATCCCTTATAAGAAATTCAACTAGGTAAAAAGTTTAATAACTATGTAAAATTTCATCAATTTATCTCTACGCGTTTTAAAGAAATTGCTGGATCGTGACACACACACGTATTGGATATTTTGCCCTTCAAATATGTTCGGAAAAATATTTTTTATGAAACTGGATGTTATCACCACTACAGAGTTTCTTCTATGAAGAAGCAAAAGATATTATTAACATAGTTCTACATTGCCTTTCTAACGTGCAATGTCTCAACAATCATGTTTGATAATTTCTGTCCTAAAATCGACCGTCTACCCCTCAAGTGGTGCATAGCGCGCAATTGTTGCTAATTTTGACAGTCATCCTCGCGCGATAAAAATTTCAAAAAATGATGTTAAGCACCTTTTAACTATACCTTTCGAATGTACTGTGTGCCATTGGGCACGTTTGATAATTTCGATTCGAAAATCGACCGTCTAGCCCTTAAACGGTGCGTAGCGCCATTTTTTTGTTAATTTTGACAAGTTATATCTGCATTGAGTACATTAAAATGGTATAAAACATTGTTGTTAACCTTTTTTAATATTTTTTGATCTTTTGAAATAGCAATAATAAAAAAAAAATTTTTCGTCAGACTTGACGTCAGATACTTCAGTCCAATAGTAAGGATCGAGTGCAAGCAGTTCCGGCTATGCCTTCATCTAGAGTCATCTTTGATGAACGTGAAAAAAGTAGCTTAACTTCCAGTTTATAATAATAACGTTTATTATTTCCTCGCGTCACAGATGTATGTTCGAAAAAAATATTCTCTTTGTCGACAATATTTTCAAAGGAATGTTTTATTTTTAAAATTTGACTAAGAAAAATATTCCTACCTTTTATTCTATCTGACGCATGATTATAAATGAAGTTTGAGGGCAAAGAACGAACTTTCAACAGACCAATACCAGCTTCAGGCGAGTCTTTATTTGTCCCTTCTCTTATTTTACATGCAGCTTCTTCAGTATATTTTTGTGTTCTTCTTCCTTCACTTTCTTCATTATTTACAAGTAATTCTTCACGTTCTGCTATTAATTCTTTCTCCAACTGAAACTCCATATCAAGTTCATCTTCCATCTGTAAAAAATGTTGATATTTTTCCATAAAGAATTTTCATATTTTGAATTCATAAAAATGAATCATCAGAATCATATTTTGAGACAAATAAATAGCTCAAAGTTGTAAAATTAAATTTTTTCAAATAATTTAGGACCAGAGAATTTCATATACATGACAGGGCATAAAGTTAAAACTTTGGCGAATTAGAATTAAGTTTCAATTTTTTAATGTGTTGCAGCGAGTGAAATCTAGAATTCGTAATGCTTCAGATTCAATAATCACCTAATTTCACAACGAATCTGCTTACTTGTAGCTTCTGAAATGCAGTGTCCCAACCAAGAGATTTAACAAATTTAGCTCACGGGAATGCTTTTTTTTATAATCTACACAGCCCTATCCGCCAAAATATTATTACTTGCTATTTACTATTTGCGGTTTTTGGAAAACTAGATAAATTTTCTTTAAACTCAAAGATTGTTAATTACACTCCTCTCTCATGTTAGCGGTCATTTCGGTTGATCGGCTGTCAACAAGGGAGAATTGGAAACGTTGAAGTACTGCTGAGTTCAAGGTGTCTCTCTTCGCGCTTCACGGAACACCTTATTAGAAGGCGAGTCCTTCGCTAAACTTTTATATGAACTTATCCTTTTCGCTCTCTCTTGAATGATTCTCTTATTGAATCATTCTCTCATTCTCTCTAAATGACCTCTCACGTAATGGTTACGTGACTTTGTAGATGAATGGTGGATTTCAGACTTTACACGAACAACGACTTTGGGAGCTACGAATCAGGAGAGCTGAAAAGAGAGGTCGACAGCCCGTGAGATTTAATGTAACCGAATCTTTTTAATGAATACACATCTGCGTGTGCTCGACAGCTAAATTGGTAAATTATAAGAAAATTTTTTATGACTAAGTAAAAGAAACTGAAAAACTGGAATTCAATTCGCATTCAATAAATTTGCAAAATAATATTCCGAAATAATGTAGTAAGTCATTGTAATTAAATCAATAACTCCATAATTCAAAATTAAAAGTTAAAATTAAAGCACATTTTGAAATCAATGAAATTGAAATAAAACAAGGCGCGATAAACAGAGTAAAAACCACACACTCAAGACAAATACGTTGGCCAGAAAACCTGAGATAATTCGCCCAAAATCAAATAGTAGATTCCATCAGAACCATTTCAAAAACTCTTTAAAATTCCAAGAACAAGACGACAAATTCAAATCACGGAAATCACAGCATAAAAATTCGAGAAATAACGATAATACTGGCTAACGGAAATCAGTAATAAATTATAAAATCACACATAAACACAAATAATAAAAATCAGAGCGGTAGAGAAAGCAACACATTTTCCTCTGAGAGGGACTCATTCAAATTTACAAATTAGACTAAGTCGGTGGACGTGACGCAGATCGGACAAATAAAATGACCCTAGGTTGACGAAGTTTGGGCATGTGTTTGGAAGAAGTGGTCATTGAAACACAAAAAGATATAATGGCCCATCATAGCAATCGGCTATCCAACATCGGACCTCATCTCCAGTCTGCAAACCGTGAACCTTCAACCTCTCATTCGAAAAAATACCACTTAGATTAGTTCGCCAAGCTATAACAAATGAAATACACACAATTCCGAATTAGCACTATCACCTTTCTTTAGATATAAAAATTTCAAAATTTAATATTTGTTATAGAACAAAATCTTCTCCTGAAAGCTCTTTCGTGATGGCTTCAAGTGCAACGAATTATTGAAAATATGTTATTCCTTTAAATGGAAAAATTGCTCTGAGGGTCTGCTCTCAGCTTGCTCGCTTGACACCTCAAATTTCCCCACTTTTCATTATCTCAAATTATCATGTTAGGTGATAGGCCGATTAATTCGCGTCACTCTTTCCTTACATCATGAGCAATAATCGCACGAAATACAGATGCCAGAGCCCGTCACCTCTCAGGCTGCGAACCAGCCGCCTCATGGTGATTCCACATTCAATCCTAAGACTGGTAGGCGAAGCAACGCAAAGCTAGCTTACGTACTCCTGCCAACTGTAGCTCTAGAAAGTAAAAGTTACTAGGATTGAAACTCAAATTACGAGAGGTTGACTGGGGTTGACAACTCAACCAAAAGTGCGGGTGTATCAGAACTTCTGACTTTAATAAGGGAATAGTAAAGGGAATGGCAAAGAGAATGGTAAAGGGAACGATCTTTCTACAATTTAAAAAAAATTTTAATTTTTGGACATTTGAATTTTCCGTAACGTAGGTATTGTGTTACTGAAAAACTAAAAAAGGGAAAATAGTAAAGGGAATGGTAAAGAGAATGGTAAAGGAAACGATCTTTCTACAATTTAAAAAATTGTTTAATTTTAGAAAATTTGAATTTTCCGTAACATAGGTTTTACGTTATTTAATAACTAAAAAAAGGAATGGCAGAGTGAATTATGGTAAAGGAATATGGTAAAGAGAATGGCAAAGGGAAATGACAAAGGGAATGATAAAAGGGAATGGTAAAAGGAAATGGCAAAGAGAATGGTAAAGAGAACGATCTTTATACAATTTTAGGCTAATTTAAATTTGCGGAAATTTGAATTTTCCGTTACGTAGGTTTTGCGTTATTTAAACATTTTCGGGAATTTTGTTTTTTGTAGCATTTTAAATTTCGGGCATTCTATATTTTCGGGAAATTGTATTTTCGGGAATTGAAATTTCTTTAATAACGAAATTGGATATTATAGGAATTAAATCGACAACGATACGAGAGTAGAGCCGACTTTACCCGAATACGTGCCCGAGAGTAACCGAAGACGTATAGTCGAAGTATTTCTTCGGGTACTGGGGCACGTATTCGGGTAAAGTCGGCACGCAGCACGCGACACCTGAATACGTACTTCGAATATCCGTCCTCGGGTACTGGGGGTACGTATTCGGGTAAAGTCGGCACGTAGCTCGCAATGCCCGAATTGTACTTAGAATATCCGTCTTCGGGTGATGGGGGCACGTATTCGGGTAAAATCGTCTCTGTTCTCGTATCGACGTGAGTTTCCATTTGTCTGCTTATTTTGCAAATTTTATTATTCTACAAATATTGTACTTATTAGAAAAGGCTGTTTTTTGACACTGTCGTTTCGTTTTGCGAAAATATTAAGTACCCGAAAATTAAAATTTCTGAAAGTTTTCATTTACTCTAAACTAAATTCACCGTATGAATGAAGACGACCGACAACTTTTTTTCTGCCTAAAATCCAAAATCATATATGTGGAAAATACCGAAAAAATAATATTATAAACTTAAAATCCCCACATCCGCAAAAAAAAAATAAGAGATGTTACCGAAAATGCTTTCGAATGCAATTTTTTTATACCTAAAATATTCATTAAAGAAAGTAGAAAATTACGAAAATATGTATTACCTGAAAATTAATCTTTTCTCTAATGCATATCTAAAAATCAGTGTATAATTGGTCCCCTGAGTAACAGTAACAAATATTATTGTTAAACCATTTCTGAAGAATGAAATTCTTGAAAATAAATAAAAATTACGCGTACTTTTTTGTAGTCATTTAATATTTACGTAAAATTGGATTTTATACAATTTTCCACTTTCTTAAATAAATATTTTATAGATATATAAATTTCAATAATAAACAATCATTGAAGATTGTTCTTCATACGTGTATCAAAAAATTATTGTTTCAATTTACCTTACTACATTTGATGTGGCATATTTTAATTTTTTTTAAATCTCGTAAATAACAATTGATATTTCAATTTTTACGATTTTCTCGTACAAGTTTGAGCCTACAGCAAGAGCTAGGAAAATAATTTTTAAAATATCTTAACAGTGAATTTAATTTTGTGAAAAGTTTTAAAATTCACAAAAGTTAAAACAACATTTTTCAAGTAATTTAAAGCGACAACTTATTTTACAATTAATAAAAACATGTTTTTTATTTGGTAATTTTCCTTTATTTGGTCATTTGTACAATTCATGTACCTATTTTATTCCTCTAATTCTTCTTCCATAATATCCATCACTTTATTAAAAACTCTTCTTTTCTTTGTGGGCAAACTTTTACCAAATGTATCGACTAGCAATGACTCATATTCGTCAAGTTCTTTTTTTTCAAAGTAATCGTGGACTCTCTTTGTGAGCGATCCAAATGTTGTTGCAGCAGTGTGGAATATCTGCTCCTCTTGTGAAGTAACAATTTTTTCTACATGTTTAAGATTTTCAATACACTCAACATTCTTTTCATCTCCGGAAGGTATTGCCATTTTAAGTTTTTTATGCTCCGCTATAGGCTTTTCGTAGTGTTGTCCAACGAGCCTTTGCATAGTTAGCTACAAGAACTGGTGTTACGTCCTACCTATTATTTATTAATTATTCGACCTAGCTGGCAACAGACTCAATTTCTATATTACTAGACCTCTCACAGATGCGTTGAGTGATTGAGAGTGTGTATGTTTCTTGTGGGTGTCTCCTATGCAGATGGAGTTTATAGTGTTCCTTTGAGGGCGTGAGTTTGGGTATGACAGTCGATGTCCTCTTGTAGATTTAGAGATTTATTAGTGTTGCAGTTGGCTCGGGTCGTAAGGGTCAGTGACATAAATGTAAATGAAATTAATGTTTATAATTATAACTATGGCTTATGATGTAATAATTACATGTTGTCAATGATGATGACTTAATAATGTTAATCAATAATTTATTAATTACCGAATAATTAATTAATAAAATATTAACTAATGTCGTGCTGACATGACAATTACATGTTGTCAATAATGATAGCGATTAATTACTTAATAGCCAAACAATTAGTTAATAGTTAATTAAAATTACTTAACTAATGTCATGCTGACATGACACTGGTAAGGAAAAGTTTTTAATTATTAATTTTTTTTTGCTGAATACACAGTGGGCACAAAAAAAAATAAACGTCCTGAGACGTGTCAGTACAATTGATATCCTAGAAACGTCTTTAGAATGTTCTCACTCAGGACGATAATATTTTTGTGTTCACTGGGATATGCACCTTTTTAAATAAATGCATGCTTCAATTCTATTAATTATATGGGGCATTATTCCTCAAGAGTACCATCGTGAAAGGAAAAAGTCTATGAAAAATATACAGAACAAAATTTTTCTTATTTCATACGAAAGAAGCTTAGTCATTCGAAGTAGGGTTTACCAGCAAAAAATCAGAAAAAGGGCATAGCAGGATAAGCATGTGTGTGCTGCCCCCGGCCGAATTTGATCGGGATTTTTATTGTGAGTTTGTACTTATACCATTAACTTTCCCAAAAATTTAGATCTGAATAAAATTTTTTGGTGGAGTTATGGGGGTGGAAAGAAAAATCGAAAAATATTTTTTTCTCGAGAACGGCTGGAAGAATTTTTATGAAAAAAACTATATGTTGTGGTTTCGACGGGGGGATATTTTAGAAAAATTATGGATTTTTTTTTCAAAAAAAATTTTCAAAATTCTTTTTGATTTTTTTTTAAATAAGACGCTTTTGATGCACACCCACCATTTTGTGCCTAAACATACTTCAAAATGTTCTGAAAAATGTGCCCCAGGTTAGAAATTAATTGAAATGATAGAACAGGGTGAAAAAAATTTAAAATCTTCAGCGTCCAGCGTTAAGTGTACCACCGCTGTATACATGCGTATCTACACTGACTGTAAAGGGGTAATATTTTATTGTGAGTTTCTTCCCTCTCAAAATTCGGGGTGCTTTTTTATTGTGAGTCCCCTCGCCTCTCACGTATCAGGTTCCTGATTTACTGTATTGATGAGACCACTCTTAATCTTAGTCGCTATCCTCTTCAATTACGGGATAATATTATTCTTAGTGAACATTCCGCTGAGAATTGCAGCTGACTTTAGAATCTTTGAAATGTACCTTGCATGGGATAGATAGTATATAATTACAGCAATATGTGAACAACAATCAACAGTCCTATTTCCGTTAGCGCAATCAAACACGTATTCCAATGAACCAGACATTCCAACACTATTGGGCTTATATTTAATGAAACATTTATATAGTTTTTTTTAGAAATATGCCGTGATTGAACTTGCACTCTTAATATATTCGGTTGATTTTTCACGTATTGCATGTTTACCTGTCCATCTTTGTCAATCATTTCGGCCAAATATGATACGGCCTGCGATAGCTGATATGATCCGTTAAAAAATATGTATAATTCTTTCTCGATTAGTTCAGGAAAATCTAAAATGTCATTGCATGTTATGTTTTGAAAAATAACTTTCTTACTGGTTTCTTATTGGTTATGAAGGAATGACGCAATTCGAAAGAGAGCTCCAACTTTTGGAAGCATCTTGTTGTCCAGTTTGTGGTCTAAGAGTTTATATTTTTGCTTCACCCAACTGCCCAACGAATTTTCGTCACATAACGGGACTCATTTGATTCTTAAGCAGGTAGTTGTTTTTGTTTCCCTTTTAAAGCAGGCATTAGAACGTTGTTTTTTTTTTGAGTTCTAAGTTAGCTTTCACGTCCCGGAAGCCGCGATCAAGTACAGCATAATCGTTCTCTTTCAACAATTTGCACAAACCATCTGCATTTTGGAGAAGGGTTTTCATGATCTCTGCATCATTGAAATTCGCAGGATATGGTCCTGGCATATCAACCACGAATCCATCAGTTGTACAAATTGTGAATGGCTTGCAGAGTGGTACTTTCTTCTGACCTGAGAAACTTTTTCGCTGAAACTCATTATTCTTACTTTTTTGATGACGTGCATAAGTTGTATCACAGATCAGAAACAGATTTGTACGAATATCAAATAAACTTCTGGCTATTTCTGTGGTGTGAGTTTAAATTAAGTCCTCTCTATTCGAATTACTTAAACCGAAACGAGATGGCAAGACATCTTGAAACGATTTTATTATTGCTGATGTATATTCAGAAACCAGCTGCTCGTATTCAATTTGCAGAATGGACTCCAGAAGTCTATTTGAATTACCTGTACGGAGTTTAAAAGGAAATACAACAAGAGCTTGAGTAACGGTACGACTCTATCTGTCCCTCATTGAAGTCATAATATCCCTTAATTCTATTATATTCTCCCAAGTCAAACCTGTGAAAACAAAAAGCAGCTTTTCTGAAAGACTAAAATCTGCTATTTTGTTATACAGTGTAAAATCGCATTCTACGGCAAGATTCTTCATCATTGTAATCAATTCTGAAGCGCTTACACATGACGAATGAGAGTACACCTGTAAACTATCCAAATCATTATCAAACAATCGACTTTGGATATGGATTTTCCTTTTAATATAAGCTTGTAAACGAGCTTCTTCTGGAACAACAGTTAGATTTGATGTGGTGAAACAAAGGCAACAACATTTATGAGTAGAAATAGTTCTCGAGAATGAAATTCAAACTTTTCAACGCTTGATTTGTCTGCTGCAGGTTTTAACCGTGTCTTAAATGTTGGATCATCAGTTTTCAACTATGAAAGACATTTATCATTTCCAGAAGACGTGCTTTCTACATCATCATCAATTTTTTATTTCTTATGTTGAAACACTCAACATTTTGCACATAAAATATCGTTAACAGAAATTGTTTTTTGAAGCCTATTAGACAAAGTCGATGCCTCAGCCTCAGTTTCGACCATTTTTTTCTTTCCCGATATTTTATTGAAATACTTATTACACCCGGCACACTTAGGATTGTTTGGCAATGAAGACATTTTCCGAAGCTACCTGATACGAAGTAGGAAAAAAAGAGTATTTTGAACCGGTGACAATGTTTGTGGGAAAATATTTATGAAGTACAAATATACAAGCGAAAATGATTGATAATATGCTTTCAAATAATGTACCGAAATCATATGGTGGGTTATTATACCGTGAAAAATTACTTGTCTTGTGAGAAATAAGAACAGTAGCCCTCTAGTGGCAGACGCGAAGAAACACTTAATTCATTTATTTCTTATTCAAATTTCTCATATACAAAAGTTGGGTTTTTGACACTTTCTTGGGTCTCCTGGTCCTTAGAAAACTTTAATGACAGTCTTAACTCTGTACAATACAGAGAGCAGTTTAATAAATAATAAATATTCATAATTGATACGATAAATAAGTCCGAAGAAGTTCCGCCGAGTAAGAAGCCCAGTAGTCTCGAGCGCCATCGGCGCGGCGCTTTACTCTTTATTTAATTTCTCGAAATCAACAAAACATGGCAAGATGAAATTTATAGTATCGAAAGATAAAGACTTAAGTTTTATTTTGAGACCAAAAAAGAAAAAAACATGCCTTTTTTCTGCAATAGTCAAAAATATTTTTATTTTCAAAAAAATCGGTCAAATTTTCAATTTTTTCAAAAATGGTTATAAACATTCGATAGACCAGGAAAACAGCTATTGAAAACATGTGAGACAAAATCTTGTATATTCCATCCCCCATAACACGAAATATTCCCTTAATATTGCGGCAATATTTCTTTGCAAGATTCGGAATATTGCATGCAATATTGCATTAATGTGTCTGCAATTAGGAAATGTCCGCACTTTGCAATATTGTGGATCAATATTGGTTGAATATTTCTTTGAAAGCTGTTCGAACATTTCAAGGCAACATTGTCTAAATATTTCTTTGCAATATATATTTTTTTGCAAAATGAAAGTGGTTCGAATGTTGTATAGCAATATTGTCTAAATATTTATTTGCAATATATATTTTTTTGCAAAATGAAAGTGGTTCGAATGTTGTATAGCAATATTGTCTTAATATTTAATTGCAATATATTTTTTTTTGCAAAATGAAAGTGGCTACAACTTTGCATGGAAATATTGTCGAAATATTGAGTTGCAAGATATTTTAAACAACATAAAAG
>UCOH01012106.1:0-13990 GCA_900474275.1 Synergus japonicus
TATATATATATATATAGGTTAATATAAAGGTCAATTTCCATTTTCCCTGATAACTACTCGTACTTCCCTGACATTTCCCTAATTTCTTTGACTTCCCTGACATATGGCCATCCTGATGTCTCAATTATTATTGAAATGAAATGAAATGTATTTCCTGTATAAGAAATAAAATTAAGGACAATTCCCGAATTTTCTTCAATTTCCGTACTGCAGTAGACTACACTCTGAGCGAAGATACATAATGTGCGAAAGAGAATATGATTTCCTTATGTTTTATTTTCTAGTGTTCAATCCAAACTTGAATTGCATTTTGAAAGTTAAGCAAATCAAGACATATTCTCCTATATATAAAACTTGTAAAGCTCAGAGCTATAAGAGGACATTAAGTATGAAGAGTAGTCAACTCAGGACAATTCCAAGAGACAATTGGAGAGTATAAGACTGCTTGTGTGTATTTCGAGGAATGCGGTTGCCGGTTTCTCGATTATGTGGGTCTCTTGATAGTTTAAGACTTCATAAGTTAGCCACTTGTAATAGTAATCTTGCAACTTACATTCTCCAAGTTGAGAACACGCTGTCCAGTGCCAAGCTAAGGTCGCCGATTTACTTTATCATGGAATCGTCGTCTGAGACAGCTGGTGAGCCACATGAATCGAGTGATTTTCATTTTACGAAAACTGATTGTGGTTACGATCATTTCTCATCGTATTATATGAATTCGCAAGTGGCAAGCCATCTTTTCCCATTCATGAGCGCATCCATTATACAATATCGGCCCGAGTTTTTTTTCACAAAAACTTCAAAAAAAAAAAAAAAAAAGTTTCGCATGCATCAATTTTATATGAGAAAAGGTCATGGTTATGCCATTTTGTTGCTTGTTGCCCATACTTTATGAGGAGAAAAAGAGAAGGGATATCTACAAAAACTTTTATTTCTCGTCGCTCTCTCATTTTCAAAACTTACTATTTTATTATTAAACTACTACGTTCTTGTGATTATATTATTTTCATCATTCAAATTAACAAGAGTTTTTTCTTTAGTAATTTCAGTCAATTTCAAGATTTACCAAATTTTAAAGAATACTAAAACATTTTTTATTGACAAATTATTTCATAATTTTGAAACATTTTTCGAATGTTTTGCAATTCTTAATTAAAATCACTTGATTCCTTTATAGAAATCCTTTGGCATGTTTTGATAACTCTGAAATTTCATGGAAATTCTTTAATTTTTTAATATTCGCTTAAAATCCTTTGACATTTTTGAAATTCATTAAAAATCCCTTACAATATTAAGGGCATGTGATACTTTACCATAAGAGCAAATTAGTTATACCAATTATACATCCATAATAATAAATATTTTTAGTAAATAAGAGTCAATAAACCTTCGCCTCATATATACGAAAGTTCATTGACTCTTATTAGCTAAAAATATTTATTATTACGAATGTATAATTGGTATAACTAATTTGCTCTTATGGTAAAGTATCACATGCCCTTAACAAATATTTTTAAGTAAATAAAAATGCTGAAAGTATTATGACTTTTTTTCGGAATTCCTAAAAAAATTTTTTAAATCACTAAATCTCTCGAAAACGCTTTAAACTCCCTATAAAACTACTTAAGGGGTTATATACAAAGTTGGTGCTTCAAAAATCAAATGATTTTTTATTGCATATTCTGAAAGTATATGCTTTCAAAAATATATGTGTGAAATTTCACTCAGGTCGGAGCACCAGATCATAAAGTACATGTGTAATTTTTCTAAATAATTATTTATTCGAAATTTTCAACACCTGAAAAGTCGATTTTTTCTTGCAAAATGGTTTTTTTAGAGAAAACAATTTTTTTAAATACTTCGTTCAAATACACCGAATGACATTCTTGTTCAATAATCCGATGATTTTTCTTTTTGTCAATTGAACTATTCGCCTTCAATCAAATTCACCGCAAGCCTCTTAAAAAAAAATCTGCCCGCTTACGCGGGCACATTCTCATACACACGTCGTGCTTCGCGCTCCGTGTTGCGCCCTTCGGGCGCCAGCGAGCATCACGACGTTTGCACCTATTCGTTTTTAAATTACTACAAAATGAAATGGAATGCAAACGAAAGCTAATTTACTTAAGGTTCTATCGACCTTAAGGGGCACATTCTCATCAGGGCACTCGCGCTTGGCTCTGTTTAACAATATTTTTCCTGATTAAAACGAAAACTACTCATCCTTTTGAACAATGGCTCAAGGAGAACTTGTACATCTTTTTAAGGCCAATAATTATGTTTCTTATCATTTTCTCTGTATCTCGCGTTATTTGGCTCAAAATTTGAATTTTGAATTTTTAAGAAAAATTCAAAAAGTTGTTATGCCTATCCTATAGAGTGTTCAAAAAGAAACATTTTTCATCTTTAGACTTTTTTTCATGTCGTGCGTTGTTTGGCTTCTAATTCAAGTTTTATTTCATTTTTTTTTTGGATTTTCAAAATATTATAAGTCTTTCAATTTTTTTTTTATTCAAAAAACTCATTAAGAAAAATTGATCATCTTTTTGAGTACTATGAACATCCGTCATTAGAATTGTTAAATTAAAAAAAAGTGGTTTCAAAAATTTTCAAAATGCTCCAACTTTTTAAATTTTTATCAAAAATGGCTGGCCAACAAACCTGACCTTCATTTTAGGACACTAAAAGAATATACCAAAGAACAATCCAATCGGTCAATTCTTTCGAAAGTTATCGTGTTCCAAACTAAAAATCTACAGACACACAGGCAGACAGACAAAAACATGTTTTTCGGGTTCACGGAGTCCCAAACCGTGGACATTTGATGAAAACTGGGGTGGGGGGGGTCCAATTTTACACAAATCTAATACATTCTCTCTGATGAGAATGTAAAAAGACTTTACGGAGGAGGGGCCATAAGTCCCACAGTTGTTAATATTTTTTTATTTTTAAACTTCCAATTTTGTTTTCCGAAACTAGTTGCAAGAAACTGTATTTGATTTTTTTCAATATAATCTTCATAACATCCTTAAAAAATTCACGAATTTACCTCAATTTTGCCCATCAACTTTGTATATAACCCCTTAAAATCTTGTGAAAATTCTTGAAAATCTTGAATTTCTTGCAAGTTCTTTTACAAAATCCTTTGGAAATTTTCAATATCATTTAAAAACCATTAAAAAAATTAACAAAATGTGTAAATTAAGTTAATATCTTGGAATTCCTCTGACTTCTTTAAACATTCTTTAAAATAACTTCAATCTATTTAGATCGCTTTAAATTCCCCTGAAATCCTTAAGGAAATCTTGATATCTTTGAAATCTTGGAAAATATATTAAAATTCTTTTATATTCTCTAGAATCACTTAAAATTTTTTGAAACCCTCTTAAATTCTTTAAAATCACTTAAAATCTCTTAACGTCCTTTATGATATTTTATAATTTTTTAAATCTTGTGAGAGCTCTGGAAAACACTTACATTCTTTTGAAATCCTTTTAAATTTTCTAGAATCACTTAAAATCCCTTTAAATACTTAAAAAAAAATGTTTAATACTCTAAAATCTTCAAACATTATTTTGAATTATTTTGAAATTCTTTCAAAATTGCTTAAAATCACTTAATGTTTTTATAGAATTAATATCTCTTTTTTTATAATAGGACATTTTTTTCAGAAAATTAAATAGTTTAATAATCAAATATTGTGAATATAATGATTCCAAAGAATATTTTTGAATGCTAATGGGGCATTGACCAGTTTTTCGTATTATAGGTGGGGTATTTATTAGGGCCTTTTTTGGGGAAACTGATAAGGCCCGGGCTAGTTTTCCTTAAGTAGGGCAATATTTTGCCAAAACGTTACAAGCCTTATGTGCAGCCCTGCCAGTTATCCTGGTTAGGGCCACATCACAGGTAGGGAAAACTCACCAGGATCCATCAAAATTTCTCAACCCGTCTATTATTTTGGGGACTATTAAAGAGAACTTTCCACGTTTTAAAACCCGATGTTTTTTATTGGGTTTTAAGTCGATTTAGTGATGTTCAAAGAGTCTTTTATCATTAGGGGTGGTTTTGCATCCCCGTAATTAAAAAGTTTGGGATTTTTTTGTATAAAATGTGTTTTTAAGTCATCACCACAAACTATTCTCACTGGAAGAAAGGAAAAAGAAAATTCTTTTCATCGTTCATTTGAAAGTGCAGAATTATTCGCAGTCATATTGATTTACAAAGTTTTGCCACAAGATCCACTTTTTCAATTTTCCTGACATTTCCCTGACTTCCCTGGATTTCTTAAAATACCAGTCTGATTTACTTTTGAATAAATAATACTTCTAGGGACAACCTCGTGAGTATATACCGTGAGAGTAATCTTCTCATTGCCATAAAATACGGAAAAAGAGATCAAGGCGTTCACGCGGGTCTTATTAGGCTTTATCACATGAGTAACTATAATTAAGTGTAAGTAAATAAAGGAATTTTACAGTTATATACTCGCAACGTAATTCACAGACTCCTTTCTATAAGAATGCTCGAAATCTCACCTATCTGGAGACCTAAATCTTTCTAGACCAAACACGGCACTATATTAAGCCGTTATAATTTTCTAAGTATAATGCTTGTCTAGAGTAAAATCTAATATTTCATTTGCAAACTTATATATGTATTGCTTTTCAATACAATAAAAAGTTCAAAGGTGCTTTTGAAATGATAAAACGATTCATTTTTTCAAGAAACTGAACAGACTCCAAATAATACATTTTTTACAACGATAATCATAGACTTCAAACATAAATTTAAACTTTACATTGTAAATAAAATGAGGAAATCATTTTCTCTGAAGCGATAATTGCAACGAGCAAAAAGTAGGAAAAACTGCAACGTGTTTTTCTCGCTAAACATTTTCTCTAAAGAGAAATGGAGCTAGTTTCACTTGACGAGAGATAAATAGCAAGTTTTGAAATTCAAAGAGGCATACTTTACGATCATGTATAAAAGTCGAAATAAAATCTCGTAAAATCACTAGGCACAAGTTTCTAATAGTTCTAAAAACCACCAAAAACAATTTACTGCTCATCAGAGAAAGCTAACAAATACGTCACAGTTTTCTCTCTTGATAATAATTTATAAATTTCCATAATTCTTGATATGCATATTTACTGAAGTTTCCTCAGAATATCGTATGCAAAATTTTGCAGCGGTCGGTGAACGCAAATGAACACAGTTAACAAATATAATAGAGGAGAATGGACAAGACCTAGAGTGTATAGAGCATATTGTGTGGAGCGCTCAAGAGGACAAGACGTTATTCCGACTTGAATCCATATAGAATTCATTTTCATCGCGCCCTTGCGCCCTTCGGGACACTTGGGCCTATATGTTTTTATTTAAATTACTACAACAGGAAACAGTTTAACAATATTTTTTAATAATCTTTGAATGGAAAATTTATAGACCTTTTGAAAGCCAATAATTTTTTTGATAATATTTTTTCACATCTTGCGTTCTTAGGTGGGGAAATTAATTTTAAAAAAAAATGATTTTAAAAATTTTTTACATTCTCATCACAGAAGGTATTAGATTTGTGTAAATTTTGACCCCCCCCCCCCCCCAATTTTTGTCAAATGTCCACGTTTTGGGACCCCTTGAATTCGAAAAACATGTTTTTACGAACGTGTCTGTCTGTAGATTTTTAGTTTGTGAGCACGATAACTTTCGAAAGAATTGAACGATGGTAAAGGAGTAGAGCGTGAGTGGGTAACAAACCTAAACTAATGGAGATATTGGAAATAAGATAAAAATGTCCAAAACAGATAAAAACGTCCAAAAAAATCTGCCCGCGTAAGCGGGCACATTTTCATTCGCGACGCTTACGCCCTTCAGGACGCTTGCACCTATTTTTATTTAAGTTATTACAAAACGGAATGGATTGTAAACGAAAACTAATTTACTTAAGGTTCTATCGACCTTAAAGAGCACATTCTCATCAGGGCACTCGCGCTTCGCGCTCGATATTTCATGATAAATATTTAACAATATTTTTCATGATTAAAACAAAAACTACTCATCCTGTTGAAAATTGGCTCAAGGAGAACTTGTAGATCTTTTTAAGGCCAATAATTATGTTTCTTATCATGTTCTCTGTATCTCGCGTTATTTGGCTCAAAATTTGAATTTTCGATTTTTTAAGGAAATTCAAAAGGTTGTTATGCCTATCATATAGGGTGTTCAAAAAGAAACATTTTTCATCTTACACTTTTTTTCATATCGTACGTTATTTGGCTTCTAACGAACATCCGTCATTAAAATTTTCAAATTAAAAAAGAGTTTCTTTCAAAATGCTTCAACTTTTTAAATTTTTATCCAAAATGGCTGGCCAACGAACTTGACCTTCATTTTAGGACACTAAAAGAGTATACCATAGGACAATCCAATCGGTCAATTCTTTCGAAAGTTATCGTGCTCACAAACTAAAAATCTACAGACAGACAGACAGACAGACAGACAGATTCGTAAAAACATGTTTTTCGGGTTCAGTGGGTCCCAAAACGTGGACATTTGATGAAAACTGGGGGAGTCAAATTTTACAGAAATCTAATACATTCTCTCTGATGAGAATGTAAAAAAGTGTATTTCAATGAGATATACAACTTTTGTTTGAAAAATTTTTGTTAATTTTGCAAATTAACTGAGATAAACGAAAGAAACCATGGAAATTATGGTTTTTTGATGATTTCCTCAAGAAAATAAAGTAATAATTTTAATACAAAAGTATATGGAGCTGGAAAGAAAACAGAGGTTCACCCTTATTATTTAAAAGCAATATTAGTTGTAGTATGTAATTATTTAGATTATACAATTAGGAAACTTTTTTTATAAATATAACTTATTCTTTGAAAGATGCTTAAGTATTTAAAATACATAAAAATCTTAATTATATAAATCTTAGAAAAGAAGAAATAAAATATCATAAATTATAACATTTAGAGAAGAAGGAAATGCGCACGCGAAGCGCGCGGTCGAGCTAATGTACACAAACAGTCGAACAATTTTTCCTAATAACTATTTTGGATAAAAAAAAATTGAGACGTAACATTTTGAAAATCAAAAAAAAAAATGAAAGAAAACTTAAATTAGAAGCCAAACAACGCACGATATGAAAAAAAGTCTAAAGATGAAAAATGTTTCTTTTGAACACCCTATAGGAGAGGCATAACAACTTTTTGAATTTCCAGAAAAAATCGAAAATTCAACTTTTGAACCAAATAACGCGAGATGCAGAGAAAATGATAAGGAAAATAGTTATTCGTATTAAAAAGATCTGCAACTTACATTTTTCGATAGGATGAGTCTTTTTTGTTTTAATCATGAAAAATATTGTTAAACAGAGCCGAGCGTGAAGCGCGAGTGTCCTGATGAGAATGTGCTCCTTAAGGCCATATGAGACTTACCTGATCCCTACTTTACCGAGATTTTTACATTCTCATCAGAGAGAATGTATTAGATTTGTGTAAAATTGGACCCCCCCCACCCCAGTTTTCATCAAATGTCCACGTTTTGGGACCTCCTGAACCCGAAAAACATGTTTTTACGAATGTGTCTGTGTGTCTGTCTGTCAGTGATCACAGAACGTGGGATTTTTCGGCCTCCACTCTACGACCGACGAGCTCATGCTTTCTCTCTCTAGCAACAGTCACGAACCTATTGATAGAGAAAGACAGCATGAGCTCGTGGGTCGTAGAGTGGGGGCCGAAAAATCCCACGTTCTGTCATCACTGCTGTCTATCTGTCTGTCTGTCTATCTGTCTGTCTGTCTGTCTGCCTGTGTGTATGTAGATTTTTAGTTTGGAGCACGATAACTTTCGAAAGAATTGACCGATTGGATTGTTCTTTGGTATATTCTTTTAGTGTCCTAAAATGAAGGTCAGGATTGTTGGCCAGCCATTTTTGATAAAAATTTAAAAAGTTGGAGCATTTTGAAAATTTTTGAAACCACTTTTTTTTAATTTAACAATTCTAATGACGGATGTTCATAGTACTCAAAAAGATGATCAATTTTTCTTAATGAGTTTTTTGAATAAAAAAAAAATTGAAAGACTTATAATATTTTGAAAATCCAAAAAAAAAATGAAATAAAACTTGAATTAGAAGCCAAACAACGCACGACATGAAAAAAAGTCTAAAGATGAAAAATGTTTCTTTTTGAACACTCTATAGGATAGGCATAACAACTTTTTGAATTTTTCTTAAAAATTCAAAATTCAAATTTTGAGCCAAATAACGCGAGATACAGAGAAAATGATAACAAACATAATTATTGGCCTTAAAAAGATGTACAAGTTCTCCTTGAGCCATTGTTCAAAAGGATAAGTAGTTTTCATTTTAATCATGAAAAATATTGTTAAACAGAGCCAAGCGCGAAGCGCGAGTGCCCTGATGAGAATGTGCTCCTTAAGGTCGATAGAACCTTAAGTAAATTAGTTTTCGTTTGCATTCCATTCCATTTTGTAGTAATTTAAATAAAAATAGGCGCAATATGTGGACGAGAATATAAATTATAAATATAAAAAATAAATTAAAATATAAAAACATAAATCATATGCAAGAAATATATGATTTAATTAAATTTAAAAAAAAACATATAGGTACAAACGTCCTGTAAGGCGCAAGCTTCACGAAGGGCAAAAGCGCGTGAATCGCGCAACATGGAGCGTGGAGCGCGACGATCGAACCATATTCGACCCCCCGCGATGAAAATGTGCCCGCGAAGTGGGCAGATTTTTTCTTTCGGAATTACTTAGAAATATTTTTAATGATGTGCTACCGGTAGATAGCTAGTCAGAACAAAAACATTTTGTGAATTTGACTCACAAGGTAGTTGAAATGGCTACACCGCCTCGATTTTAGCGAATAGTGCGCCATAATCTACCAACGTGTACTCTGGTGTGCGGTGGTATTTTTTTTTTCTTTATTTTAGATAATAATTTTTTTTTAATATTTAAAAACGTTGTTCCTCTTCCAGCATTGTTCATTCTTCCCCCTCTCCCTTTTTCAAATTCTTTCAAATTCTTCAAATTCTTCAAATGTACCCCTCTACCCCTACTCTTCAAACCACCCCCTCTCCCCTCCAAGTCCACCCTTCTCCTTGTCTACATACTCTCCAAATTGTCCCTTCTCCTTCTCTTCCTAGATTAACATTTTCTTTTTTTTTCCTTCTTCCTTTTACTTTTCTTTTTTATTTTTCAATCTGATAGTATTATAAAAAAAAATAAAAGATTATTAAAAACATATCAATATATTAAATTATTAAACAATCATTTATTTTTTTTGTTTAACTTTCTCAATTAAATGCATTAATCATACAGATCAATCGATTCGTCTCGACATAAAGAATATTTATTTTCCTTACGTCAACTCAAAATTTTGATTATTTTAAAACATAGAGTGAAAAAATAACTTTCAAAATTATAAATAAACATAACTTCCTTATTTTTTAATGAAATGCATTAATCTTATAGGTTAATCGATTTGCCTCGATAAAAGGAATCTTCATTTTCTTTACACCAACATTTTTTCAGCTCATCATATTAGATATATTGCCCTTGAAATATGTTCAAAAAAACCTTTTTTAGGAAACTGGATTTTGTCACCACTACATAGCTTCCTCTATGAGGAAGCAAAATGAGTGAAAAACCTTCATACAACCATAAAAAAGGCTCAGAGCAAAGCAGGTCATTAAATCGCGTAAGAGGAATAGAAAATGAACTTTAAAAACTTTAAACTTTAAGTGCGTTTTTCTCAAAACTGCATTTTAAAAATCGGGTGACGGTGTAGCTCAAAAACTAATCATCCAATCAACTTCAAATTTGTACACAGTCTTTATTATATGTTTCTACAGAGGATGGACCTCCAACTTTTTGTTATATAAAAAATTACATTTTTTATAAACAAAAAACGAGCGTTTTTTTAAGCAAAATTTGAGGTCTTTTTAAAGGACCTTTGCGGTTCGCCTTGTATCTGCGCTTCCAATGAATATTTGTTCACGAAAATTTTATGATAAATACGTGAAAACATGTACAATATACCGCAAAAATTTTAGAAAGATTAAACTTTTAGTTTTTTTTTTAAATATTAAAAAATTACTGTTTTTTTCGTCCGGGAAAAGTAGCATAGCCCCTTAAACTTAGTGATGCACCTCAAGACAAGAAAATCTTGATTCTTGCTCATATCGCTCGAAATTTCGAGAATATTTTTAACCAAAATTCTTGAACAGTCATATGTTTTTCTTGTTTTACTCGAGAATTCTTGCTTTTTTTCAACATGAAGTAAGGTGAATATGTTTAAGTGACAATGGTAACATATATATTAGCGCCATTTAATAATTTTTTCATTACACCTCTATCGAAAATTCGACTATCGATGCCTGTTGAGCGGGTCGAAAGTCGTATTTTCTGCCCTAGGGAAGAAAATGATAGATATATGCAAATGGCACTGGAAATATTTTGCCATTGGTTGTAAATTGGCGCGCGATTCAACATTAAATTATATTGGCCAATGGCAGCATTTCTCCGGTGCACGAAAAAAAGGTTAGGATAACAGTCGCGCAAAGAGGAGAGTAGCAGCGCCACCACCAGTGGAAGTAGCCACTGCAACTTGTGGTGCAGTGGCTACTCCGTTTTTGGGTGAATGGTTGCCCCACGAGAACGGAGAGCTGCTGTAGGCGAGCAGATGCCTTATTATGGGTGAATGGTTCTCCCACAAAAGAGAACTGCTCTCCCGTTGGATGAGTAAGCAGCCCGTAGTATGCGTCGGTTAGCCTAAACACCAATTGGGGCACCAGTTACCCTAACCTTTTTTCCGTGTCACCACCTTCAATCGTGATAAACAATAAATTTATTGAAACATCTTTGAAATCTTGTACACGGAGAGACTTTAATTATCAATTTTTGCTTTTCTTGTATATGCATAGTTCATATAATAAGTTAGAATTTATGGACAATCGATTTTCTATTACAAAAATTCAAATACTCTTTCATATTGGGTATAAGAATATTTCTAAATCTTTATAATAAAAATGATCACGTGGTACTGTGAATCATGCTGAACAAAGAAGATGGAGACTCGTCAAGATTTCCCCTCTAGTGAAATTCATTTACACTCAGACACGAAAACGCTTTTTCTCCCTCTCTTAAAGACCTACCTAATATAAATTTTAACCTATATACACATATAGATATATCATATATCGCAACTATCGCACTATCGCTAATAAACGCACGCATATGATACTAAACATTCTCTCTGTTTTTATATACTAAAAGAGAAAAGTGTCACCACTTGCGAGAAACTACTAGTGCTGGCTCAGAATATCATGGTACCCAGGGTCTAGTTCAACTTCTATAACACTCGCGGATACAAAATTGGCTGTGCTCCGGTCAGTGATGATGCTGCCATTGGTCAAAATTCGGCGCGCGACTGTGTGTCACTTCAATATTTCGGGGGAAGTCGGAAGAGATCGGAGAGCATTCGGCTGTTTTTACTTAAAAAAATTAGAATTTATCTTCTTTAGAATATTAACTTTTGAATTTTTTATTTCAAGACTTATTTTTCACCAGTATGAATAATACTATTTCTTAAAGTACTATTGTAATTCTTGTTCCGAAAAATTAGAATGATCCATAAAAATATGCGGAAAACTCATATTGAATTAAAAAAGATTATGGTAGTACCTGGATTATCCCTAAATTCATACATTTTATAAAAATCTTTGATATGTCAAATAACATTAATCGATATTTAGAATCTCTCCGTGTCAAATCTCTTGAAATATCTTTAAATTCCCTGAAATCATTTAAAATCTTGTGAAAATTCTTGAAAATCCTTAAATTCTTGGAACTTCTTTTATAATCCTTTAAAAATCATTTCAAACCCTTTGAAAAAATCAACAAAATGTGTAAAAAAAGTACTTTAAAATCTTGGAACATTCTTTAAAATAACTTTAAATCTATTTATATCGCTTTAAATTCTCCTGAAATCCTTCAGGAAATCTTGATATCTTTGAAATGTTTCAAAATATCTTAAAATCCTTTTAAATTCCCTAGAATCACTTGACATTTCTTAAAACCCTCTTCAATTCCTTAAAATCTCTTAAATTAAATTTTAGGATACAATTCGCGAGATTATAACCTCTTTTATATACTATAGTATATAACAGACTCCTCGTGGATGCATTTGTAAATATTTGTATTTATATTTCGATTTTAATATTATAATATTAATTGACGTATTTTTGTATATCAAAATAAACAAATAATATTCATTCAATGATTCTTCAGATAAGAGCAATTGAGAAAGGAAACCCATACTCTATAATAATACTCGACAATACGATCCTTGTCATCTTGTGGATATAAAAATACTTTAACAAGAGCATTCATTCGACCATTCACTGCTGAGTAGTTACAATCACCGAACAACAATTCTTACTTTTTGCATCTATAAAGCCGTACAAATATTTTATATGTGAATAAATTTTGTTAATATACATATAACATAGTTAACCAAATCGAAAATTGCTCTCTAAATTTGAATCTGTGAAAATTTCACTGATTTAATTAGTGATTAAGTATTACACTGATGAATCAGTGATTTGAGACTTTTCAGTGATAAATTCAGTAATAATCCACTGATTATCAGTAAGTTCTTACTAATTTAATTAGTGAACCGATATAACCTTTACAAATTTCAATAAAGTATACTTATTAGTTTTGGAAATCAAGTTCCAATTTCAATCTGTAAATTCAGTAATTTATTGTGGAAATTTTGAATTCATAAATGGTTTAAACCTTTCGTATCGAACGTATTTACAAGTATTTACCGGGTCAATGTGGCGTTCTTTGGTTCATGAAGCCTATTGAAGCGTCTTTTCTATCCGTTTTCTCACTTATTGCAGTGTATGGTGAATGTAATGATTTAATAATTGGAAACTGTTTCTACGTTTGATTGTGTCAAAGGTATATGTATAAACAAAATTTTATTCAGAAAAACTTTCGATGAACGTTTAAGGCTATTGGTTTGAGGTTAGACTAGCTGAAACTTTTGCTTTTTAAGGGCATGTATCACTTACCCGATCCCTACCTTACCGACATTTTTTCTCTGTAACGCTACGTCTACATTTATTGAGATACCACATTGAAAATGTCTATATTTGAAGCTCAAGCCTTAAGGTACGTTTGTCTGGTCCTAAATATTAACATTTAAAAAAAATTTCAAAAAATTTTTTTTTATTTTTACAAAACTTTAAGACCAGACAAACATACATTAGCATATTTTCTTTACTTTTATAAATTTTCAATTTGATATCTTTCTAAATGTAGACGTAGCGTTACGGAGAACAAAATGTTGGTAAGTTAGGGATTGGGTAAGTAATACATGCCCTTAACTGCATCTAACATTTAATTTATTTTCAGGTAAATTAAAAGCTATCAAAATTGTACTTAAGGCCATGTGATATTTTTCCGAAGCGTCAGTCAGGTTCAGTTATACCAATTGTTTATCCACAAAAATTAATATTTAAAAAAAATGAATTCGAAGAAGTTAGAAAATATATTAAGGGAGGTTTATTGACTCTCATTTTGTTTAATAATGAGAAAAAAATAATTATTATGTTTTTACTGTCTTTATCGTATTTGAGGTTAGATTGGTAATTATTTCTCTCTGACATATCGACATAATGTGTTGATAAGGTAGGAGCGCTATTCATCACTAACATCTAATAATTCAACTTTTTATCGACTGAGTTTTCAAAGTTCAAGTGTCAAATTATTTTAGTTAGTTTAGCATGAAAGAACTTTTTTTAACATTTTTTAACTAAACGGAGTCAACAAACCTCCGTTTCAATATTTTTTACCAATCTCCAAAATTTTTCGGCAAAGTATTCAGTATAGTGGGAGAACAATTGGTATAACTTGACAGTTAATAATTTACTGCTTGGAAT
>UCOH01012108.1:9121-28283 GCA_900474275.1 Synergus japonicus
TCTGAAAATAGAGTAAAAAACTTCAAAATTTAAACATTATTTCAAATTTTTTCATAGAAAATAACATTTCCGAGAATTTTAGGTATTATTTTCGTAATCAGCGTATCAAAACACATCAGTATACAAAGTTTAAAAAACTCGGAAATAAGCACTTTTCGGAACTTTGTCCTATTATCCTATTTTTCTCGAAAAATAATTATTTTACAGAAAAATGTATTCGAGATAAAATATGTATTTTATTGAGAGCTACAAGTTTTATCTACAACTTTTTCCTCGCGAACCAATTTTTCTGAAATTGGTTCTCAAAAATGTTATCTTTTTTTCATTTTTTTTTCATAGAAATTCACATTTCCGATAATTTTTCATATCATTTTCGTAATCAGCGTATCAAAACACTTCAGTATAGAAAGTTTAAAAAACTCGGAAATAAGCACTTTTCGGAACTTTGTCCTATTATCCTATTTTTCTCGAAAAATAATTATTTTATTAAAAAATGTATTGGAGATAAAGTACGTATTTTATTGAGAGCTACAACTTTTATCTAACATTTTTTTTTCGGAAACCAATTTTTCTGAAAATAGAGTAAAAAACTTCAAAATTTAAACATTATTTCAAATTTTTTCATAGAAAATAACATTTCCGAGAATTTTAGGTATTATTTTCGTAATCAGCGTATCAAAACACATCAGTATACAAAGTTTAAAAAACTCGGAAATAAGCACTTTTCTGAACTTTGTCCTATTATCCTATTTTTCTCGAAAAGTAATGATTTTAGAGAAATATTTATTGAATAGAAAACATGTGTTTTATTGAGAGCTATAACATTTATCTAACATTTTTTTTCGGAAACCAATTTTTCTGAAAATAGAGTAAAAAACTTCAAAATTTAAACATTATTTCAAATTTTTTCATAGAAAATAACATTTCCGAGAATTTTAGGTATTATTTTCGTAATCAGCGTATCAAAACACATCAGTATACAAAGTTTAAAAAACTCGGAAATAAGCACTTTTCGGAACTTTACCCTCTTATCCTATTTTTCTCGAAAAGTAATAATTTTATAGAAACATGTATTTGAGATAAAATATGTATTTTATTGAGAGCTACAAGTTTTATCTACAACTTTTTCCTCGCAAACCAATTTTTCTGAAAATAGAGTAAAAAACTCGAAAATTTTGACTTTATTTCAAGTTTTTCATAGAAAATCACATTTCCGATAATTTTTCATATCATTTTTGTAATCAGCGTATCAAAACACTTCAGTATAGAAAGTTTAAGAAATTCGGAAATAAGTACTTTTCAGAACTTTGCTCTGTTATCCTATTTTTCTCGAAAAATAATTATTTTACAGAAAAATGTATTCGAGATAAAATATGTATTTTATTGAGAGCTACAAGTTTTATCTACAACTTTTTCCTCGCGAACCAATTTTTCTGAAAATAGAGTAAAAAACTCAAAAATGTTATCTTTTTTTCATTTTTTTTTTCATAGAAATTCACATTTCCGATAATTTTTCATATCATTTTCGTAATCAGCGTATCAAAACACTTCAGTATAGAAAGTTTAAAAAACTCGGAAATAAGCACTTTTCGGAACTTTGTCCTATTATCCTATTTTTCTCGAAAAATAATTATTTTATTAAAAAATGTATTGGAGATAAAGTACGTATTTTATTGAGAGCTACAACTTTTGTCTAACATTTTTTTTCGGAAACCAATTTTTCTGAAAATAGAGTAAAAAACTTCAAAATTTAAACATTATTTCAAATTTTTTCATAGAAAATAACATTTCCGAGAATTTTAGGTATTATTTTCGTAATCAGCGTATCAAAACACATCAGAATATAAAGTTTTAAAAAGTCGGAAATGTGCTCTTCAGAAGTTTTAACGATTTAACGACCTAGTATAACAATGAAATGTCTTTCCATCCATCTTCCTTAAATATTTTAGTACATATTCGATTTTGCAAAAAGACCTCTTTCCTGGTTTCTTATTTTATTCAATATAGTTGCATGTGGGCCGTCTGGCTCGTGTGGCTGTCTTGAAATGTAAATGACGTTTGTCTGTTTCAGTACTTCCGTACATTGAACACTAGAGTATCGGTAGTATACATCGAAACATGGCAAGGCGGCAACCAAGCGCCGATCGATAAAAGCATGGATATTGGTCGTGCCTTGCTAAACTTCAACGATTACACGATGCGGAAAATGTATCAAATTAGCTCCGATACAACACAGTTGCTCACGTAAGTGAATATATCAAGCAATATTGAATTATTTATTACTACACATGTGGCTTTAACATTTTTATATTATTATTTTATTTTGGAATTAATCCAGAGTTACTTATTTAAAAAAGCCCTATTAGCCCCCGAATAGGGCCCTAATTACCTTTTCCCCTCCTCATACCCCCCCTTCCATTCCCTCCCCACCTTTCCGTCACTCCCTCCTCTTTTACTACCTGCTTTAAATTTTTCCTAGACCACGCCCCATTTATTTTACTTCATACGTTTGTTTGAAATACGCCCAGATAGCTTGAAAACATCTTTTAATAAGATAAATATTAAGGTAAATTTTTCAAATGATTTTAAAAGATTTCAAGAGATTTTAACGGATTTCAGAAGATTTTAAGGAATATTTTTGTTGTTAAAAGATTCCTAGAGTTTTCATGAGATTTTAAGATGTTTTAAGAGGTTTCGGAAGATTTCAAAAGCTTTCGAGAGATTTTAATTGATTTCAGATTTTAATAGTCTCAGTAATTTCAAACTATTTTTAAAGATTTTAGGAGATTTTTTAAAAAAGATTTTTGGATATTTCAAAGATTTTTAAAGATTGCAAAGGATTTTCAGAGGTTTCTATATATTTTAATAGATTTCAAAAGACTTTAAGGTATATTTTAGTTGTTAAAAGATTTCTAGAGATTTCATGGGCTTTGCAAAGATTGTAACGAATTGTAAAAAATTTCCAAGAGAGACTTTGTTGGGTTTAAAAATTTTTAAAGTTTGTAAAAGATTTTCAGAGGTTTCCATAGATTTTAATGGATTTCAAAATATTTTCGGTGATTCAAAATTATTTGAAAATGATTTCAAAAGATTTAGATTGATTTTTTAAAGAGTTGGATGATTTTCGGAGATTTCAAGAGATTTTAACGGATTTTAAGAGATTTTAAAAGATTTTTAAACCCGTCTAAAGATTTTTAAATTTCAAAGGATTTGAAATAATTTTAAAAGATTTCAAGAGATTTAAAAATAATTAATGATAGTGTAAAATATTTTTGTTGTAATATTTTTTAAGTCAAGAGATTTCAAAAGATTTCTAACGTAAGATTTCAATGTTTAGAGATTTCGAAGAATTCAGCTGATTAAAATCTTTTGAAATCATCTTAAAATCATCTTGAAATCTCTAAAAATATTATGAAATCCATTATAATCCGTTAAAATCTCTTTAAAACTCCAGAAATCTTTTTTAAAAAACTTCAAATCTTTTGAAATAATTTAAAATCCTTGAAAAAACATTAAAATCTCTAGAAAGCATTTGAAATCTTTTGAAACCTCTTGAAATCCGTTAAAATCTCTTGAAACCTCTAGAAATCTCTTTAAAATAAATCTCTTCCAATCCTTTAAAATAATTTGAAATCTCTGAAAATATTTTTAAATTCTTTGAATACATAGAAATCCATTAAATTCTATAGAAATCTCTAAAAATACTTTAAAATCCTAAAACTTAAAATTCTTAAAAAATGTGTTGAATTCTTTTGAAATCTCTTGAAACGTTTGAATTATATTCTTGACAGACTGAAATCTGTTAAATTACCTTAAAGTCCTTCGAAATCTTTTGAAATCCATTAAAATCACTTGAAATCTGCAAAAATCACAGAAATCTAAAATTCCCTAAATTTTTTGAAAATCATTTTAAAATCTCCGCAAATATTTTGAAATCCTTTAAAATCTGTAGAAACCTTTAAAAATTCTTTAAAATCTTTTGACATCATTTAAAATCCTTGAAAATACATTAAAATCTCTAGAAAGCATTTGAAATCTTTTGAAACCTCTTGAAATCCGTTAAAATCTCTTGAAACCTCTAGAAATCTCTTTAAAATAAATCTCTTCCAATCCTTTAAAATAATTTGAAATCTCTGAAAATATTTTTAAATTCTTTGAATACATAGAAATCCATTAAATTCTATAGAAATCTCTAAAAATACTTTAAAATCCTAAAACTTAAAATTCTTAAAAAATGTGTTGAATTCTTTTGAAATCTCTTGAAACGTTTGAATTATATTCTTGACAGACTGAAATCTGTTAAATTACCTTAAAGTCCTTCGAAATCTTTTGAAATCCATTAAAATCACTTGAAATCTGCAAAAATCACAGAAATCTAAAATTCCCTAAATTTTTTGAAAATCATTTTAAAATCTCCGCAAATATTTTGAAATCCTTTAAAATCTGTAGAAACCTTTAAAAATTCTTTAAAATCTTTTGACATCATTTAAAATCCTTGAAAATACATTAAAATCTCTAGAAAGCATTTGAAATCTTTTGAAACCTCTTGAAATCCGTTAAAATCTCTTGAAACCTCTAGAAATCTCTTTAAAATAAATCTCTTCCAATCCTTTAAAATAATTTGAAATCTCTGAAAATATTTTTAAATTCTTTGAATACATAGAAATCCATTAAATTCTATAGAAATCTCTAAAAATACTTTAAAATCCTAAAACTTAAAATTCTTAAAAAATGTGTTGAATTCTTTTGAAATCTCTTGAAACGTTTGAATTATATTCTTGACAGACTGAAATCTGTTAAATTACCTTAAAGTCCTTCGAAATCTTTTGAAATCCATTAAAATCACTTGAAATCTGCAAAAATCACAGAAATCTAAAATTCCCTAAATTTTTTGAAAATCATTTTAAAATCTCCGCAAATATTTTGAAATCCTTTAAAATCTGTAGAAACCTTTAAAAATTCTTTAAAATCTTTTGACATCATTTAAAATCCTTGAAAATACATTAAAATCTCTAGAAAGCATTTGAAATCTTTTGAAACCTCTTGAAATCCGTTAAAATCTCTTGAAACCTCTAGAAATCTCTTTAAAATAAATCTCTTCCAATCCTTTAAAATAATTTGAAATCTCTGAAAATATTTTTAAATTCTTTGAATACATAGAAATCCATTAAATTCTATAGAAATCTCTAAAAATACTTTAAAATCCTAAAACTTAAAATTCTTAAAAAATGTGTTGAATTCTTTTGAAATCTCTTGAAACGTTTGAATTATATTCTTGACAGACTGAAATCTGTTAAATTACCTTAAAGTCCTTCGAAATCTTTTGAAATCCATTAAAATCACTTGAAATCTGCAAAAATCACAGAAATCTAAAATTCCCTAAATTTTTTGAAAATCATTTTAAAATCTCCGCAAATATTTTGAAATCCTTTAAAATCTGTAGAAACCTTTAAAAATTCTTTAAAATCTTTTGACATCATTTAAAATCCTTGAAAATACATTAAAATCTCTAGAAAGCATTTGAAATCTTTTGAAACCTCTTGAAATCCGTTAAAATCTCTTGCAATTTTTTGCAATTATTTACAATCTCTTAAAGTCCCCTAAAATCTCGACCTAAAAAATCTTATTATACATTCCCCCAAAATTCCTTAAAATCAGTATAAATCCTTTATAATCGTTGGAAATATTTTTGATATTGGAAATATATTGGAATAATATTAATAATATTCTAATAAAAGCTTAAGCTGATCTCCACTAAAATTTTATCTAACCCCAGCGTCTCATCAGATCGGAAAAGGTCCAGGAAGGAATTTGATTAAGTATTGAGATAACTTTACGGTGAGCAGCTATTGCGTTTGGATAACCAAAGCGACAATATTATTGAGATCGCGACAATAAATTCAAACAGCAAGCAAATCCGGAGAGGGTAGTTTAGGCTCGGAACGTTTATAGTGTTCGGAGCGTTTGGAACTCGAAGGGAAGTCGTATTTCTCTCGTTTTGTGTTAAATGGCTGGGAAAGATGGGGATTGTGGAAGATGACCATTTTGTCTGATTCCAGATTTAGATCCGTTCGGATTGGTCTTTTGGGACGTTCGGGTCAGGCAGAAAATTATATTTTGTTTTTTGGTTTATGGGATATTCGGGTCGGTTTGAGTCTTCGGGACAACGTGGATTTTGAAAATAATAGTATTGAGTCGAGATTCGTGTCGGCTCGGGTTTTCGGGTCAAGTTGCGCTTTCGGGTCGGTTTGGGATTTGTGTCGTTCGGGTCGGGCAGAAATTAATATTGCTTCGGGTATTCGGGATATTTGGGCCGGGTCAAATATTTGGGAGAAATTGAGTTTGACAATATTCTTGTCGGGTCGAAATTTGAGTCCATTCGGGTTTTTCGGGTCGGGTCGGGTTTTAGGGTCGCTTTAAGATTTTGGGACTTTTGGGATAGGTCAAAATTAAGATCGCTCCTGCTTTTCGAAATGTTTCGGTCGGTTTGCGTTTTCGGGATGTTCGGGTCGAGTCAAACTTCGGGTCGATTCTAGTTTTCGGGTTGCGTAGGATTTTCCGAATGTTGAGGTCATGATTTGAGACATTTCGCGTTTTCTGAAAATGATTTTTAAAATTTCGGTCGGTTCGGGTTTTCGGGTCAATCCGGGTTTTTTTAACATTCGGGTCAGTTCGGGTTTTGTAATCATCGGATCAGATTGAGATTGAAATCAGAGCAGGTTAGAATTTCGGGACGCTCGGGATATTCGGGTCAGTTCGGGTTTTCGGGTCAATTCGGGTTTTCGGGACGTTCATTTTCTATGTTGGAACGTTTCAGGTTTTTCGGAGAGATTTTGAAAGTTCGGGTCAAATTGTATTTTCGGGTCGGTTCGGGTTTAGTCGGGTTTTTTTAAACTCGGGTCAGTTCGAGTTTTAGGGACCACGTGGATTTTGAAAATAATAGTATTGAGTCGAGATTCGTGTCGGCTCGGGTTTTCGGGTCAAGTTGCGCTTTCGGGTCAGTTTGGGATTTGTGTCGTTCGGGTCGGGCAGAAATTAATATTGCTCCGGGTATTCGGGATATTTGGGCCGGGTCAAATATTTGGGAGAAATTGAGTTTCACAATATTCTTGTCGGGTCGAAATTTGAGTCCATTCGGGTTTTTCGGGTCGGGTCGGGTCGGGTCGGGTTTTAGGGTCGCTTTAAGATTTTGTGACTTTTGGGATAGGTCAAAATTAAGATCACTCCTGCTTTTCGAAATGTTTCGGTCGGTTTGCGTTTTCGGGATGTTCGGGTCGATTCTAGTTTTCGGGTTGCGTAGGATTTTCCGAATGTTGAGGTCATGATTTGAGACATTTCGGGTTTTCTGAAAATGATTTTTAAAATTTCGGGTCGGTTCGGGTCTTCGGGTCAATCCGGGTTTTTTTAACATTCGGGTCAGTTCGGGTTTTGTAATCATCGGATCAGATTGAGATTGAAATCAGAGCAGGTTAGAATTTCGGGACGTTCGGGATATTCGGGTCAGTTCGGGTTTTCGGGTCAATTCGGGTTTTCGGGACGTTCATTTTCTATGTTGGGACGTTTCAGGTTTTTTGGAAAGAGATTTTGAAAGTTCGGGTCAATTTGTGTTTTCGGGTCGGTTCGGGTTTAGTCGGGTTTTTTTAAACTCGGGTCAGTTCGAAATTTTGAAATTTTCTGATTGGGTCGAGATATAGTTTAGTGCAGGTCGGAATTTTTGGAGGCACGTTTAGGCCAGAAAATCATATTTCTTCGGGTTTTCGGGATATTTGAGTCGGTTCGAGTTTTTGGGACAACTCGACTTTTGATTTTGGGAAGTCGTATTTTTTTCGGTTTGCTTTAAATGGCTTGTAACGCTGGGGATTGGGAAAGATGTCCATTCTGTCTGATTCTGCCTTCCGGAATCGAGCAGTGGTCAACCGGTTGACCCGAATTGACCGCATTAATCAACTGTTCCGCGAATCACAATCGATTGCGATACGTTATTGACAATCCCCTGCGATTCGAACGCGAATGAATGATTTAAAGCTTTTTCTTGCCCATGTTCACATTCACGTTAATGCCTTTTTTTTACCAAACCACGCGTATCCTGTACCCACTCCATAAAATGACAATCATGTGGAAAAATATATTGACGAGCATAAATAAACGAATTAATTCGTTTTTTTTTTACTTCACTACACAAATTGTGAGAAATTCTTAAAATCCTTTACAATTATGTGAAATCATTTGAAATATTTGCAAATCCTTTTGAAATTTTTTTAAATTATTTAAATTTTCTTTTGAAATACCTTGAAATCCCTAGAATGCTTTTGAAATCCTATGAAACCCCATTGAAAGCTTGAGATTATTTCAAATCTATTTCTACAGATTGTAATCGATTTTAGGGGATTTTTTTGTCTCAGAGATTTCTAGATTTCAAGGCACCTGAAAAGATTATTAGAAGGATGTCAAGAGATTTCAAATAGACTTGAAGAAATTTTAAGGATTTCTAAAGATTTTAAAGGATTTTTAGAGGTTTCTGTAGAATTTAATGGATTTATAAATATTTCCAACTATCTCAAAATGATTATAAAATATTTTAACCGACTTAAAATTTTTTTCCAGAGATTTCAAGGGATCTTGGAAATTTTTTGAAATCCACTAAAATCTTAGAAATCCTTTGAAATCTCTCGAAATTTTTAAAATCCCAAAACTTAAAAATTTTTAACTGCCTGGAATTATTTTAAAATCTGTTAATATATTTTAATAATATCCACGAAAGTCTTTGAATTCTCTGGAAATCTTTTAAAATCCATTAAAATGTTTATAATTCCCTAAAGCCTTGAAAATCTCCAAAATATTTTTAAATCGTCCAAAACAGTTTGAAATCTTTCTAAATTGCGCTAAACATTCCAAAATTCATTTTAATCTTCAAAATCTCTTGAAATCTTTGAAAAATCCTCTGAAATCCCTTGAATTTTTTCTAATCCTGTAACTTAAAAATTTCTTTATCTGTCGGAAATAAATTAAAAATCTCTTAAAAACAAAAAAAAATCGTTTAAAATCTTTGGAAATAATTTGAAATCCCCGGAAATATTTTTACATTTTCTGAAATACCAAGTACCAATTTAATCCACACAAAACTTTTAAATGTGAACAGAATAAATGAAAGAATTTATTTATTTCCTGTAATTGTTTTATTAATATTGATTACAGTCTCTTAATTTCGTTTTGATCCAAAAAAAATGATCATCAGGTTTCGAGTCTGTTTACGCGATAGCTCTCTGAGGAGTTATTGGCTCGAATTTCGCTTCGGCAAATACGTTTTTTTTTTTACTTTTTTTTTGTAAAACAAAGCTGAGTTCGCTGTTGACCAGATTTATCCGCTCACGGAATTTAGTGATGCAGATCAAAAGAGATTAAATGTGACTTTTTGTATTTTTTTTAGGCACGGTCGAATCGAAAAGATAATTATTTTTCAGTGCTGAAGAATTTTATTAAAAGAGATTTCAAAGGGATTCAAATAGAGAGAGAAGGGGAGAGGGAGGGGGCCGGGCGCGTGGGCAAGAGAGAGGGAGAGGCAGCAAGAGAGAGAGAGAGAGAGAGTGAGAGAGGAAAGACGAGGGACATCGAGAGAGTGAGTAGAGACAGCGTGAGAGGGGAGAGGGGAATTTTCGAGACACCGAAAGAGAGAGAGGGGAGGGGGGAGAGGGAGGGGGGTGGCATCGAGTGAGTGAGTAGAGACAGCGTGAGATGGGAGGAGGGGAATTTTCGAGACACCGAAAGAGAGGGGGGAGAGGGAGAGAGAGAGAATAGTGGGGAGATGGAGGGGCGGGAAGAGTGCTATATAGAGAGTGAGAGGGGGGATAGAGCGAGAAAGAGGGTAGGGTTAGGAGGAGAAATTGAGAGAGTGGGAGAGTACGAGAGTGGGACAGAGAGATAGAGAGGAGGAAGTTAAATACACTGAGAGAGGGGCTAAAGAAAGCGTGAGAGGGGCAGAGGGGAATGTAGACACACCCAAAGATAGGAAGGGGTGAGTGGAGAGGGTTGAGCAGAGGGGGAGGGGATGCAGAGGGATATAGATCGTATGAGAGGGGCGAATGAGGGGTGGCGAGAGCGTTATATGTACAGTGGGGGAGAGGGGGATTTAGAGACACCGAGAAAGAGAGAGGGAAACGGTGATGGAGAAGAGTGGGTGGGGAGAGGGAGGGGGCGCAGATCGTCAGATGGGGCATGAGGAGGGGAGAGGGATGAGGAGGGTGTAGATCGTGAGAGAGGGACTTGATGAGGGGTGAGAGGGCGTGTATATCGTGAGAGAGGGGCAGGCGGAGCGGAGAGGGGCGTGGGAGGGGATAGATATCATGAGAGCGGGGCGAGGGGCGGCAAGAGTGATATATAGAGAGTGAGAGGGGCAGAGGGGAATATAGACATACCCATAGATAGGGAGGGGAGTGGGGTTGATCAGAGGGGGAGGGGTTGTAGGGGGATATAGATCTATGAGAGGGGCGAATGAGGGGTGGCGAGAGCGTTATATGTACAGTGGGGGAGAGGGGGATTTAGAGACACCGAGAAAGAGAGAGGGAAACGGTGATGGAGAAGAGTGGGTGGGGAGAGGGAGGGGGCGCAGATCGTCAGATGGGGCATGAGGAGGGGAGAGGGATGAGGAGGGTGTAGATCGTGAGAGAGGGACTTGATGAGGGGTGAGAGGGCGTGTATATCGTGAGAGAGGGGCAGGCGGAGCGGAGAGGGGCGTGGGAGGGGATAGATATCATGAGAGCGGGGCGAGGGGCGGCAAGAGTGATATATAGAGAGTGAGAGGGGCAGAGGGGAATATAGACATACCCATAGATAGGGAGGGGAGTGGGGTTGATCAGAGGGGGAGGGGTTGTAGGGGGATATAGATCTATGAGAGGGGCGAATGAGGGGTGGCGAGAGCGTTATATGTACAGAGGGAGAGATTGAGAGAGGGGGAGAGAGCGAAAGTGTGGGTTAGAGAGATTGGGAGGGGGAGGGGGCAGGAAGAGGAGTGAGGATGATAGCGAGAGAGGGTTAGAGCGGGTAGAGGGGAGCGGTGTAGAGAGTGGGGTGGCAATTAGAGTGAAAGTGGGAAGAGGGGGGGAAATATTAAGAGGATTCAAAAGATTAAAAAAAATTTCAACAGATTTTTATAAGATTTATAGGATTTTAAAGTATTTCTAGACTACTATAATTGTGAATAGATGTTTGAAATACTAAGTTTGCTGTCATGATTGAATTAAAGGGGGGAGGTTCCACGTCTCGCGACTTTCATAAATAATTTTGAAAAGATAGTTATAGTTCACATGACAGGATACCAGATGTCGACATTCTTTCTCGAATCTGGACTAATACGACGAAATCTAGGTCAAAGATTATTTAAAAAAAAAAAAAGAAAAAAAGATCGTATCTAAAACTTTCTGCTTCGATATCAAACAAGCCGAACTTTATCGGAAGTTTGCGTGTCGCCGTGCTGTAGAAATGCAGTACGAAATTTTGTCATTCAAGTTATGCTCAGTTAGACTCAGACTCCATCTTCCTGGAGTCTGAAAGTCCAACTTAGAGCAGATCTCATTAAGATATGCATTGTGGACTTCTCGTAACAGAGAAGTCAGAATTCAGGCATCCAGGCATCTCTTTGAGTCGATGTACCATTCTTGCATAGTATTCTCTCTTGCTTTCAGGGGAGAGACTTTCCAAGGCGGCGAATCTGGAATGGCTGTGCCTGAGACCGTTTGCAGTCAACGATCCGTAGGAATTAGTGTCGATCTCAACACCTATGAACCACATCTGCTCGCCGGAACGATGGCTCACATGATCGGTCATAATATCGGCATGGGCCATGATGACGGAAGTAAGTATACAGCCAACGAGCTATTCATGTTAAGTAAGACACGCTTCGTTAAATAATAGTCATTTAGCTTCAGTAGCTGGCAGCTGTCTTTCTTATCATAAGCAAAAGTAGAGTTTTATGTAAAAATAGAAAACCTAAAGTGTTGCTGATGTATCCATATCCAGCGACCTTGTTAGAAAAATCTTTATGGAATGAAGAAAAAAAAAATTTTATTTATTTTTATTTATTTATTTATTTATTTATTTATTTATTGACTTTTATTGACAAGGAGATAGAAAAGTATAGACGAGATTAGGCGAAAAATAGGAAGGAATAGAGAAGTGAGGATTGAAAGAGATTTTTATTGGCAAAAGGATAGAAAGGTATAAACGAGAATAGGCGAAATATATAAAGGAATAGAGAAGTGAGGATTGAAAGAGATAGGAGCAATTTTTATTGAGATAGAAATAGAAAGAGACGGATTAGAATAGGCCAGGGATAGAAAGGGATAGAGAATTGAGGATTGAAAGCGATAGGAGCCATTTTAATTCAAATAGAGATAGAAAGAGATAGACTGGAATAGGCGAGAGATAGATAGAGATAGAGAAATGCAGATTGAAAGTAATAGGTGTGGATGTGAAATTAAATCGAGATAGAAAGGGATAGAGAGGATTAGGCGAGAGATTTGTAGGAATATAGACTTTGGAATTGAAAGAGATAGAAGGGAATTAACATGGGTTAGGAGATAAAAAAATATAGAGAGGATTAGGTAAGGGATAGAAAGAAATATAGGAGTGTAGGAATATTGGAGTAAGGATTGTAAGAGATAGGAGGGAATTGATATTAACAAGGATGAAGAATATACGAGAATAGACGAGAAATAGGTAGGAAACGAGAAGTGGGGATTGAAAGAGATAGGACTGAATTGAAAATGATAAGCAGATAGAAAGGGATAGACAAGAGTTGACGAGTGATAGGAAGGAAAAGAGATTGACAAGGATTGAAAGAGATATGAGTGAATTGAGATTGACAGGGAGATAGAAAAGGATAGATAACGTTTAGCGAGAGATATGAAGGAACACAAATATGGAGATTGAAAAATGAAGGAGCGATTTTTAATGGAAAATGAGATAGAAAGAGATAGAAGAATGGGAAATGTCAAGGATAAATAATAGACGAGAAATAGGTAGGAATAGAGAAGAGATTGAAAGAGATAGACAAAAATTGACAAGAAATAGGTAGAAATAGAGAAGTGGGTATTAAAAGAGATAGAAGCGAATTGAGAATGATAAAGAAATAGAAAAGGATAGACAAAATTAAGACAGAGATAGAAAGGGATAGAAAAGTAAGAATTCTAAGATATAAGAGTGGATATGGATTGAAATGGAAATAGAAAGGGATACAGAACTGGAGATTGAAATAGATAGAAACGAGATTGACAGCGAGATAAATAGGGATAGACAGGTATATACAGAGATACACAGTGAGGATTGAAAGAGATAGAAGATGAAAAAGAAATAGAAAGAGATAGACGAAGATAGAAAATATATAGAAAGGGATAGAGAAGAGGAGATTCAAAGTGATAGAGGTTCATGAGGATTGATATGATGAATGAAAGAGATGGACGGGGATAGAAGAGAGATTGAAATGGATAAAAACGTAGGGAATGAAAGAGATAGGAGCGAATTGAGACTGACAGAGATAGAAAGGGATAGATAAATATATATAGAGATAGAAAAAATAGTGAAGTGGGGATTGAAAGATATAGGAGCGAACTGTGATTGGGAAAGAGATAGAAAGAGATAGAAAGAGATAGACGGGGATAGAAAAGAAATAGGAAGAAATAAAGAAGTAGGGATTGAGAAAGATAGACGGAAATGGTTAAAAAGTCGAAAGAAATAGTGAAGTGAGGATTGAAAGAGATAAGAGTTAACGACGATTGACAAGGATATAGAAAAAGATAGACGGGGATAGTCAATATATAGAAAGGGATAGAAAACCGGGGATTTAAAGAGATAGACGTTACTCTGGATTAATATTTTGAATGAAAAATATGGACGCAGATAAGAGAGAGATTGAAAGGGATAGATAAGTAGGGATTGAAAGGGACAGGAGCGAAATGAGATTAAAAAGGGGATATAAAGGGATAGATTGGAATAGGAGAGAGAAAGATAGAGATAGAGAAATGTGGATTGAAAGAGATAAGCGTGCATATAGATTGAAATGGAGATATAAAGGGATGTAGAACTGGAGATTGAAATAGATAGGAGCGAATTGACATTAACAGAGATAAAAAGGGATAGATAAGATTAGGCAAGAGATATAAAGGAATAGAGAAGTGAGGATTGAAAGAGATAGGTGCGAACTGTGATTGAGAAGGAAATAGAACAAAATAGAAAAGTGAGGATTAGAAGAGATAGAAGATGAAAAAAATAGAAAGAGATAGAGGGAGATAAAAAATATATAGAAAGGGATAAGGAAGAGGAGATTCAAAGTGATAGAGGTTCATGAGGTTCATTCATATGATGAATGAAAGAGATGGACGGGGATAGAAGAGAGATTGACAAGGAGATAGAAAAGGATAGACAGGAGTAGGCGAGAGATAGAAAGGGATAGAGAAGTTAGCATTAAAAGAGGTAGGAGCAATTTTAATTCAGATAGAGATAGAAAGTAATAGACTTGAATAGGCGAAAGATAGATAGAGATAGAGAAATGTGAATTGAAAGAGATAGAAGAGAATTGAGATTGACAAAGGGATAAAAAGGGATAGATAAATATATACAGAAATAGAAAGAGATTAGGAAGTGGAGATTAAAAGAGATAGGAACGAATTGTGATTGAGAAAGAGATAGAAAGTGATATACGGGGATAGATAAAAAAAATAGGAAGAGATAGAGAAGTAGGGATTTAAAGAGATAGACGGAGATAGGCAAGGGATAGAAAGGAATAAAAAAATAGGAGATTGAAAAAGATAGGCATGGATATAGATTGAAATAGAAATAGAAAGGAATGTAGAACTGGAGATTGAAAGAGATAGAAGCGAATTGAGATTGACAGAGATAAGAAGGAATAGACTAATATATACAGAGATAGAGTAGTGGGGATTGAAAGAGATAGGCGTGAATATAAATATATAAAAAAAAGAATGAGATAGACTGGAATAGGTGAAAGATAGAAAGGGATAGACAGTCTTTGTTTCTTTCTCTCTTAGAGATAGAAGAAGATAGAAAGGGATAGGATTTCTATTTCTAAGATAGAAAAATATTGGAAAATATTGGAAATAATTGAATTTTGGAAAAGAGGTTCCTGAAAAGAATTTACAAATCTGGATTACTAAAAAAACATTCAGACAGAAGATTTCTAAAAGACATTTTGAAAAATAGGATCCGTAAAGTAGTTTGGAAAAGTCGTCCAAACAAGGAGTTAGGAAAAGCGGTTTAAGTCGTATCGATTACCTCCTTTCTCCAGCAAGTACTATTAACCGCTGTAACGACGTCGCTTACTCATTAAACAAAAAGGATAAATTTTACTTCTTGTTAAAGTAAGTCGATCGTAAAATTCGAAAAAGCACAGAGCATATAATGTGAGAGAGGGAGAGAGGAGAGAGGAGATAGAGAGAGAAAGACGTCGTTAAGGGAACGAGACGAATTCCAGATAGACGACAAACAACAGAAATGCGTTTAATTTTCTCGGCAGGGGCAATGCATTAAGCTGAATAAAATTAAACGGAAGCTCGTTTGTAATGCAAACTTTGGAAAACTTTAAGAACTTTCCAGATGAATAATGCATATATGAGAGTTGTCGCGAATTTGCTTTGTTATGCAATCGCGAATGACGGATCAATATCGACAAAAGTGTGGCTGTAGTTCTTCTTGTAGGAAGGTTGTTGTTACGCCACAGAGAATCAGAAGGAATCAATCTCTTCTTCGTAGCCTTCGATTTATCTCAACGAGATGAAACTTGCCTCCCTGGAGTAAAAATCGTGATAATTCTTTCGTTCCAAGGATTGTTAACGAGGTCAAGATGAATGCAGTCCACGGCACTTTATTATTACTCGAGTGGTTTCAAATTACGAACCGTGACGCAAGCATTCTTTCAGCTCGCAAAACATTGTTTCTGCAGAGCTAATGATCGATAACATTTTTAGAGTAATTGGTAATCTCATCAAAAAGAACTAAAATAAATTCGAGTTCTGTAGAAGCAATAAAATTTTTTTTTCTGCCAAACAAATTTCTTTCTTGAAATTTCGGATTGGGTCGAGATTTATATCAGTTCGGGACTTCGCTATTTTCGCGTCAATTCGGGATTCCGGGTCAAAATGGAGATTTTAATCGGCTCGGGTTTTCGGGTCAAAACGGAGATTTGAATCGGTTCGGGTTTTCGGGTCAAATTACACTTTTGGGTCAGTTCGGAATTTCGGAAAGTTCGGGTCGGGTAGAAATTTATATTGCTTCGGGTTTTCGGGATATTCGGGTCAGTTCGAGATTTCGGGACGTTCGTTTCATAAATTTGAACGTTTTAGGTTTTTCGACAATGGATTTTGAAAATTCGGGTCAGTTCGTGTTTTCGGGTCCGGTCGGGTCTTCGGGTCCAGTTGGGTTTTCGGGTCAAGTCCGGGTTTTGGGACGTTCATGTACCGAGGTGGGACATTTCGGGTTTATGGGAGAAATATTTTGAATAGTTCGGGTCGGTTCGGGTTTTCGGGTTTAGCCGGGTTTTTTTTACATTCGGGTCGGTTTGAGTTTTCAGAACAATTCCGGTTATGGCAATATAAATATCGGGCCGAAATTAGAGTTGGTTCGGGTTTTCGGGTCAAGTTGCGTTTTCGGGTCATTTCGGGATTTTGGGACGTTCGGGACAAGTCGAAATTATTTCGGCTCGGGCTTTTCGGATTTTTGATCCTACTCGGGTTTTTGTGTTAAGTTACCTTTTCGGGTCAATTCGGGTTTTATACGTTCGGGTCAATTCGGGATTTTGGAATTTTGGGATCGGGTTTTCGGGATATTCGGGTCAGTTCGAGATTTCGGGACGTTCGTTTCATAAATTTGAACGTTTTAGGTTTTTCGACAATGGATTTTGAAAATTCGGGTCAGTTCGTGTTTTCGGGTCCAGTTGGGTTTTCGGGTCAAGTCCGGGTTTTGGGACGTTCATGTACCGAGGTGGGACATTTCGGGTTTATCGGAGAAATATTTTGAAGAGTTCGGGTCGGTTCGGGTTTTCGGGTTCAGCCGGGTTTTTTTTACATTCGGGTCGGTTTGAGTTTTCAGAACAATTCCGGTTATGACAATATAAATATCGGGCCGAAATTAGAGTTGGTTCGGGTTTTCGGGTCAAGTTGCATTTTCGGGTCATTTGGGATTTTGGGACGTTCGGGACAAGTCGAAAATTATTTCGGCTCGGGCTTTTCCGATTTTTTATTCAACTCAGGTTTTCGGGTTAAATTACGTTTTCGGGTCAATTCGGGATTTTGAGACTTTCGGGTCGGGTCGAGAATGGAATACACTCGGGTTTTCGAGATTTTAAAATCATTTTTGGTTTTTGGTTGCTTTTTCGATTTAGCGGCGTTCGAATCAAGTTAATATTTAGATAGTTTCGGGTCTTCGAGATATTTAGATCGGGTAGTATTTTCGGGATTTTCGTGTCGCCTTTGCATATTCGGGTCGTGTAGAGTTTTGGATTTATTCTTGTTTTTTAAGTCTTTTTGTGTTTTCGGGATGTTCGGGTTGGGATTTAGGACGTCACGAGTTTTTGAAAAGGTATTTTGAACAGTTCTCGTCGATTCGGGTTTTCGGGTCAAAAGTCGGATTTTTTACATTGGTATAAATTTGGTATAAAAATTGCTATAAATCTCAAATTTTCATGTTTAATCGATTTTTTAGCACAAATAAAATTTTGAGGTCCGGACAGATTTTTGGATCTTAATAAATAATGAAATATTTCAATAAAGTATTTTTTTTACCAGTGGTAGATTTTTTTCAGTATCCATTTCATGAATGCTGATTAATGTTGAATTTTTTATTTTCCAGGAGAGGAATGCTTCTGTCGGGATTGGCACGGGTGCATCATGGCGCAGTCGATTGTGGGCCTGGAAAATGTTCAACCCTATAAATTTTCAGATTGTAGTAAATCGGATTATGCAGGTGCATTAAAAAGCGGTAAAGGAATGTGCCTATTGAACAAACCAAATGAGGTATGCATTCAACAATTTCTCTAATTATAATTCACTCGACTTGTTTCGCTTCCTTGGGTCGAATTTTCATGTGATTATTGGGTCATTTCGGGTTTTCGGGATCGACTTGGGTTTACCAAACCTTCGGGTCACGACTTAGGACTTTTCGGGTTTCCCGAAAGGGATTTAGAAAATTTCGGGTCGTTTCGGGTTTTCGGATCAATCCTGGTTTTCTTTACATTCGGGTCAGTTAGTGATTTTAAAATTATCGGATCGGGTGGAGATTTCAATGAGTTCGGGTCAACTCGAGTTTTTCGGGTCATTTCGGGTTTTCGGGATATTCGGGTCGCCTCTGAATTTCGGGTCAAATCAAATTATGTCTCGGTTTTAATTTTCTGGTAAAGTTGGACTTTTAAACCTTCGGGTCGTTATTCGGAATGTTTCGGGTTTGCCGAAAGGGATTTCGAAAATTTCGGGTCGGTTCGGGTTTTCGGGTCAATTCTGGTTTTCTTTACATGCGGGTCAGTTAGAGACTTTCGAATTATCGAATCAGATTGAGATATAAATCAGTTCGGGTTTTTCGGGATATTCGGGTCGCCTCTGCATGTTCGGGTCGAGACAAACTTTAGTTCGGTTCTAATTTTCAGGTCGACTTGTGTTTTCGGGACGTTCGTGTCGAAATTTGAGACGTATCGGGTTTTCGGAAATGAATTTTTCAACAGTTCGGGTCAGTTCGGGTTTTCGGGTCAATAATCGATTCCATTTTCAAGAAAAATAAAATTCTGGAACAATTTTCGATGCTTTATATTCAGGGATCGTGAACTCTCAATTCCAAGAAATCTGTGCACGTACAATTTGCGAGGAAGCGGAACGAAATTATATAGGGGATGTTCTATTTTACTTAAGATGACTTTTTGTCAAATTGCAGTTACAAGTTGATACACGTACATGCGGAAACAGGGTAATTGACGATGGAGAGCAATGCGACTGTGGAACTATCGACGAATGTCATGAACTCGATCCGTGCTGTGATCCCATCACTTGTAAACTTACCACCGAAGCCGAATGCGCCTCTGGCCCTTGCTGCAGCAACTGCAAGGTACTTGTTCTTTTCTCTAAATTCATATTTACTCTCTCCCTCCCTCTCCCCCGCCCCTCTCCTTCTC
>UCOH01012108.1:28303-51902 GCA_900474275.1 Synergus japonicus
CCCCCTCTCCGCCCCTCTCCCTCTCCCTCTCTCTCTCCTCTCTCTCTCCTCTCTCTCCAGCTCTCTCCCTCTCGCTCTCTCTCCTCGCATAGCCCCCCCCCTCTCTCTCTCTCTCTCTTGCTTTTTTCTCTGAGTTACTCAAATACGATTCTTTAGATTTTCTCCAAGTTCACGAAACGAAATGAATATTTTAGATTGCCTTGCATGAATTGTAGTCTTCAGATATACGAATTGGATTCATTTAAACTTTATTCCTTATTACCATAAATAGATTTCTCTTTTTATTATTTTTGTCTCTTTTTCTATTGCGGAAATAGAAAATCACAGGATAAGAAATTTTCAAATATTTGGAAAGCTCTAGAGTCACTTAAAATTAATTTGTTATTTTGCAAAATGTAGTGAAGTTCTTTTTAATCTTTTGGAATTTGTCAGAATTCTTTGAAATTACTTGAAATTCATTGAAATCTCAGAAAATCCCCAGATATTCCTTGAAATATCGCAAAATAATATTTAATCTTCTGAAAATTTTTTTACTTGTCTGCAATTTCTTGAAATCTCTAAAAAAATGGAAATCTCTAGAAAACTATAGAAATCTCTTAGGATTTTTAAAATGTCCTAAAATATTTTTTAATCTTCTAAAATTGATTAAAATTGTTTGAAACTATTTAATTGGGAATTATTTTTAATTAATTAATTGGGAATATTAAACTGGGAATCTTTGGAAATCTTTCAAAACTTCTTTAAAGCTACTAAAATATTTTGAAATCCGTTTGAATTTGTTTGTTCCTTAAAATCGAAAAATATATTTTACTAAGTAAAAACTCATTAAATCTCGAATTCTTTGGAAATCTTGTAAAATCTATTTAAATTCTTTGAAATTCTTTGAAGTCTCTAGAAATCTCTCAAAATCCCTCAAAAATTATGGCAAGCCCTTAAAATTTCTTAGAATTTAAAATACTTTTTAATCTTTTAAATTTTGTTAAAATTCCATGTAATTTGTTCAAATTTCTGGAAATCTCCTGAAATCTCTCAAATTTATTTTTTAATCTTAAAATTTCTTTTAAATTCTTTGCATATTCTTAAAATCTCTAAAACATCTCTGAAAATCTCTCAAAATTCCTTAAAATCGCAAAATATGTTTTAAAAATTGAAATTTCATTAAATCTCTTGAAATTTTAGGAAATCTTGTAAAATCTGTTTAAATTCCTTGAAATCTCCAGAAATCTCTAAAAATTTCAAGAAAGCTATGAAAATCCCTTAGAAATCTCTAAAATTATCTAAAAATCTCTAAAAAAAAAACAATGAAAATCTCTTAGAAACCTCTTAAAATTCCTCAAAATTTCAAAAAATTTAAAATACCTTAAAATCTCTCAACATTCTTAAAATTCTCTAAAATCTTTTTAAAATCCTAAAAATCTTTTTGATTTCTTGAAATTTCTGGAAATCTCCTCAAATCTCTTAAATTTATTTTTTAATCATAAAAATATTTTCTAAATTCTTTGCATATTCTTAAAATCTTTAAAGAAAAATCTCTGGAAATCCCTCAAAATTCCTTAAAATCGCAAAATATATTTTAAAAATGGAAATTCCCTTGAATCTCTTGAATTTTTGGAAATCTTGTGAAACCTATTTTAATTTCTTGAAATCCTTTGAAATCTCCAGATATCTCTGAAATTATCTAAAAAATCTAGAAAACAATGAAGATCTCTTAAAATTTCTTAAAATCTCTCAAATATTAAAATAAAATAATAATATTAAAATAAAAATAAAATATTAAAATAAAATTGAATGAAAACCTTAGAAATCGCTTAAATTCGTTGAAATCTTTAAGTTTGGTTAAAATCCCTGGAAAATTATGGCAAGCCCTTAAAATTTCTTAGAATTCAAAATATTTTTTAATCTTTTAAATTTTGTTAAAATTCCATGCAATTTGTTGAAATTTCTGGAAATCTCCTGAAATCTCTCAAATTTATTTTTTAATCTTAAAAATATTTTCTAAATTCTTTGCATATTCTTAAAATCTTTTTAAAAAATCTCTGGAAATCCCTCAAAATTCCTTAAAATCGCAAAATATATTTAAAAAATCGAAATTCCTTTAAATCTCTTGAATTTTTGGAAATCTTATGAAATCTATTTTAATTTTTTGAAATTCTTTGAAATCTCCAGAAATCTCTAAAAATTTCTAGAAAACTATGAAATCTTAGAAAATTATCTTAGAAATCTCTAAAATTATCTAAAAATCTCTAAAAAAAAAAACAAATAAAGAAAATCTCTTAGAAACCTCTTAAAATTCCTTAAAATTTCAAAAAATTTAAAATCCCTTAAAATCTCTCAACATTCTTAAAATTCTCTAAAATCTTTTTAAAATCCTAAAAATCTTTTGAATTTCGTAAAAACCACTTAAAAGTCGTCAAAAACACCCTTAAAATCCCTAGAAACCTCTTAAAATTCCTCCTTAAAAAAGTGGTCCCTCTCTAAAAATATCTCCAAAATCTCACACACATTCCAGCTTCAAATCTGATCAGTTCAGAAAAAAGTGTCGGTAAGGTAGAGATTGACCAACTAATAGCCTTAATAAAATGAAATTCTTTTCCACCAACCAGTGACGTAAATTTCGACCAGTCGCGAAATCAAGTTAAATCTCGTATGCATAAGGCAGACATATTTCCCAGGTACCGATTTATGCCCTCAGGTTAATGATAGAATATTGATGAGATCTCTATTTCCCAGTAAGTGTAGCTGGCTTTCTGACCCCCGGCACTTTCCTCTCTGCAGCAGAATCGATAATTGAATTGGATTGCTCTGGAGTTAATGAGATGCATTGTCTCTTTGTTTTAGTTGCGGGCACGAGGAGTCGTTTGCCGAGAATCGACCAATGAGTGCGACTTACCGGAAGTGTGTACCGGCGAGTCGGGCCAGTGTCCACCGGATGTCTATATGAAGAACGGAAACCCGTGCTACAACAATAACGGTTACTGCTTCAACGGATTTTGTCCAGCCCTTGATCTGCAGTGTGAGCAAGTCTGGGGCTATGGCGGAGTTGGAGCCGATAAGCAATGCTTCGAGCAGTTCAATTCCAAGGGATCGATCAACGGCCACTGCGGCATGGACACTTCCGGTCACTACGTCAAGTGCGAGTCAGAGTACGTAATTCAGGTGTTACATCCGCCGGCGCACCAGATTATCGGTAAATAGATGTCCGACAGTCTGAGTCTGACGACGCGATATCTATAGTCGGATTCAATGCTCGATCGACTTCCTGTGAACAAGAATTTACCAGATTACGTCTCGTCCGTTTAGCAGCTTCGCGAATTTCCAGAAAAGAGACCTTATTAGTTTTTTTTAGTTGGAATTGCATGGTGTGCCGAATTGCCACGTGTGCCATATTACACAGTGAAGCAAATTATAATATGTGCCATTTTACACCCTGTGCCATTTTACACCCTGTGCCATTTTACACGGTGTGCCATTTTACACGGTGTGCCATTTTACACAGTGTGCCATTTTACACGCTGTGCCATTTTACACAGTGTGCCATCTCTGTTGGAAGTAGAGAGATAGATCTCTTCCTATCTCAGTCTATCCCTATTTCTGGTAATATCTATCTCTTCTAATCCCTCAGTCTATTGCTAAATTTTGTATTCCTTTCTATCCCTAATTTTATCTCTCTTGCTAGAAGTTTGAATCTCTTTCTATGACTAAGGCTATTGCTCCCTTATTAACTTATTAATCTTCATATTTTAAAGAAGCTTAATAATCTTATAAATACGATATCTATCCCAATCTGTCCTTCATTTATCCAACTCTATATTTTTCAATCTCTTTGATAATATCTATGACCTATATCTTCAATTTTCTCATTTATCTTTCGTCTAAACACCTCTGTCGTTTTAAATCTCTTTGTCAGTCGTTATAATCACTCACCTATCTCTTTTAATCTCCTTATTTTTATCTCAGTCTATCTGTTATCTATACTTGTCTATCTCTTTCAATCTCTTTATCAGTATAAGCACTAACTTATTTATTCAATTCCCTCAATTCAATTCAATCAATTTCAATTTCTTTTTTCCTTTATCTTATCTTATTCTTTGTGAAAATGTATATAGCTAAGGTCACGCCTACAAAATGCTCTCAGTTAATTACAAATCTTTAATTTAAATTTTTAAATACTTTTTTTAAACGAAATAATTTAAGAGAAATGAAATAAACAAGGATGGATTTGAAAAGAAAAAAGTTTAATTGATACAGAGAGGACGAGATTCAAAAAGATTGGTATAGAATTAGGCGGTGATAGAAATCAGGGGATTGAAATACATAGTAGTAAATGTCGATTGACTAGGAGATAGAAAGAGATAGATTAGAATAGGCGAAAGATTAAAGGGATAGAAAAGTGGTAATTAAAAGATAGAAAGGTATAGACAAGAATAAGGTTACAAACAGGAAGGAAAATAGATGTGGGGATTGAAAGAGATAGAAGTGAATTGATATAGAAAAGAAAATAGAGATAGAACAGACTAGGTAGAAATACATAGAAAGGAATATAGGAGTGAAAATTATAGGAGCGAATTGAAATTGACAAGGGTATATTATTGAAAGGGATAAACAAGAATAGACGAGAAATAGAAAGGAATAGAATAGAAAGATTGAAAGAGGTAGGAGCGAAATTGTGATTGATAAGGAAATAGAAAGGGATAGAATGGAATAGCCGAGAGATAGAAAGGGATAGAGAAGTGGGGATTAAAGAAAGAATTCCTATCCCTTTCTATCTCTCTCTATCCCTAAGATAGAAAAGGATAAATATTCTTTATCCACTTCTACCTTTCACATATTTCTTTCAATCCCCATTTCTCTACCTCTTTCAATCTATTGTCTATCCCCGTCTATTTCTTTCTATCTCTTTCTATCTCTTTTTCAATCAAAGTTTGCTGTATCTTTTTAAATTCGCAGTTCTCTATCTCTATTTATCTCCCACATATTATAGTCTATCTTTCTATCTCTCTGTTACTCAAAATCGCTCTTATCTCTTTCAATCCTCACTTTTCTATTCCTTTCAGTCTCTCTCCTATCCGCGTCCATATTTTCCATTCACCACATCAATCCACAAGCCACTTTCAATCCCTAATTAATTATCCCCTTCTATCTCTCGCCTAATATTGTCTATCCTTTTTTATCTCATTGTATTTCTTGCAATCCCCACTTTTCAATCCCTGTCAATTTCTTTCATATCCCTGTCCATTTATTTCATTCACCAGATGAATCCACATAAAATTATATCTCTTTAAATCTCCTGTTCTCTATCCCTTTCTATATATTGTCTACTTCTTTCTATCTGTTTCTATCTGTTTGTCAATCACATTTCGCTCCTATCTCTTTCAATCCCCACTTCACTATCTCTTTCTATATCTGAATATATTTGTCTATCCCTTTTTATCTCGTCGTTATTCTCAATTCGTTCCTGTCTCTTTCAATACCAATTTATCTATCCCTTTCAATCTCCTATCTGCGTCCATCTTTTTCATTCACTATATCAATCCACATTAACGTCTATCTCTTTGAATCCCCTCTTCTCTATCCCTTTCTATCTCTCTATATACTTGTCTATCCCTATTTATCTCGCTGTCAATCTCGTTTCTATCTCTATCAATCTCCAGTTCTGTATCCTTTTCTATCTCTATTTCAATCCATATTCACGCCTATCTCTTTGAATCCTCACTTTTCTGTCCCCTTTTTTTCTCTCCCTAAATCTTGTCTATCCTTTTCTATTTCGATGTCATTATCAATTCGCTTTTATCTCTCTTACTGCCCTTTTTCTTCCTATCACTCGCCTATTCTTGTTTATCTGTTTCTATCGCCTTATCATTTTCAATTCACTCCTATCTCTTTTAATCCCCACATATCTATTCCTACCTTATTCTCGTCTATTCTCCTCTATTTTATATTCCTTTCTATTTTTCACCTAGTCCTATACTTTTCTATCTCTTTCTATCTCCTTTTCCATTACAAATCCCTCCTTCTTTTTTCAATCCCCATATCTGAATTCCTTCGTAATTCTATCTGCTTATCATGTTGAATTCACTCCTATCTCTTTCAATCCCCACTTTTCTATTCCTACCTTTTTCTCGTCTATTCTCGTATATTCTTTATCCTTGTCAATCTCAATTCCCTCCTATCTATATGTAATATCGCACGAAGGGTAAATTGACACAGTGGGTAAAATGGTACAGAGGGTAAAGTGGCATGGTAGGTAAAATGACACATGTTGCAATTCGGCACACGGTATAATATGGCGCAGTTGGAAACTGACTTAAGGGCTAAAATAGCACAGGGGCTTAAGTGGCATAGGGGGTAAAATGGCACAATGGGTAAAATAATACATGGGATAATATGGCACATGGGTAAAATGGCACGGAGGTTAAACTGACACACTGTGTAAAATGGCACAGTGGGTAAAATGGCACAGTGGGTAAATAGCACAGAGGATAAAATTACCCATTAGATAAAATAACACAATGGGTAAAATGGCACAAAATGTAAAAATTCGTTAGATGCTTAAAGTGATTTACGCAGAAGTTACTGTATAATAATTTCAAGATAGAAAACCTTAACCTAAGTGACTTTTAATCAGTTGACGCATCCTTATCGTCTTTGACAAAAGACAAGATCTCGTTACGTCGGGGGACGAAAGTTCAAGACCCGTACAAAGACGCGTACTTCATTAGTACTTCTCTCAATCGATAAATCTCCTTTATAAGGACTAGGAACTTGTCAATTTTCATTCATGAATAGAAACTTATAATGTCTCTTTTGATACAAGAAGGTCTCGTTTCACTTTAGTTGGTTGCATCTTATCTCCGTAATTTTCACTCGAGAAAACTCAACCAAATTCTCATTTACATAACGAGCATTTCCTGAATGCGATGATATCATCAAGTGAATTCTATGTTGCAGGAATGTTCGCTGTGGCGCCTTACAATGTAAGAATGGAAATGCTAAGCCAGTCACGAATGGAATAAATGATCTGTTTGCCACCACCATCATTTCTATCCAAGGACAACAAATTGAGTGCAAGTAAGTGGATGGAAGATCCCCAGGTTGGGTTTTATTTTTGATTGGCGATTTATATTGTAAATCCAAAATTGTTACAGAGCTTCGACAGTAAAAGTCGAAGGGTCCGAAATGCCAGCCTTAGGATTAGTTCGCGATGGAACATCTTGTGGGGATAATCTGGTAAGTTGGTAAATGTGAACATTATCTCGAATTTATATTTTTCATTTTATGTGTTCGGTTCTCGATTTTATATTTTTGATTCTCGACTGTATATTATCGATTCTAGATTTTATATTCTCGATTCTCGATTTCAGATTTTCGATTTTCGATTGTATATTATCGATTCCAGATTTTATACTCTTGACTCTCGATCTTCGATTCTCGATTTTCGTTTTTATATTCTCGATTCTCGATTTTATATTATCGATTATCGATTTTAGATTTTCAATCTTCGATTCTCGATTATATATTCTTGATTCTCGATTATCAATTCTTGTTTTTTTATTCTCTATTTTATATTCTTGATTCTCGACTTTATATTATCGATTCCAGATTTTATATTCTCGATTCTCAATCTTCGATTTTAGATTTTCGTTTTTCTCTTCTCGATTATGGATTTTATATTCTCGATTCTCGATTTTAGATTTTCAATCTTCGATTCTCGATTTTATATTTTCAATTCTCGATTTTTTATATTTTTCATTCTCGACTTCATATTAGCGATTCTCGACTTTCAATTCTCGTTTTTTTATTCTCGTTTTTATATTCTCTATTTTATATTCTTGATTCTCGACTTTATATTATCGATTCCAGATTTTATACTCTTGACTCTCGATCTTCGATTCTCGATTTTCGTTTTTATATTCTCGATTCTCGATTTTATATTCTCGATTCTCGATTTTAGATTTTCAATCTTCGATTCTCGATTTTATATTTTCAATTCTCGATTTTTTATATTTTTCATTCTCGACTTCATATTATCGATTCTCGACTTTCAATTCTCGTTTTTTTATTCTCGTTTTTATATTCTCTATTTTATATTCTTGATTCTCGACTTTATATTATCGATTCCAGATTTTATATTCTCGATTCTCAATTTTCAATTTTCGATTCTCGATTTTCTATTTTCGATTCTCGATTTGATATTATCAATTCTCGATTTTATATTTTCGATTCTCGACTTTATACTCTCGATTTTAGATTTCCGATTCTTGACTTTATATTCTCGATTTTCGATTTTATACTTTCGATTCTCGATTTTATATTTTCGATTCTCGATTGCATATTCTCGAATCCTAGAAATTCTTGAACATTATAGAAATACCTGTAACTTGTCCGAACTAAAGTTACGGCTATTTTCATTTGGAGAGCAAAACTGTGCAAGTGTGCACTGCTCGCAATTTAAAAATCGATTAGGCAAATTTGTTTTTCGAGGGCTTGGTTACGTTAGTGTTGCCTTCGACAAAAGGAGTAACATAAAACAAGAGCAAGGGTAATGAATCTAATAATTCCGGACTTAATCTAATCTAGTCGTCAACAAAGACTTTATTTACGTTCAATTTGTGCAAACGTCCAACCCGTGTTTATTGTTTACACTAAACTTTACCACTAACACACTACACACACTTACACACTAACTTTACCGTTTCGCCATTGGACATGTGTGTATAAATTTCTAACAAATTAATTTTCGAATTTTGGGTCGTCAAAATTTCGGGTCGTTAGGCGTTCGGTCTCTTCGAACCCGAATTTATGAAATTTTTAGATTATATCCGTAAAAATAGTTAAGGTTCTTTTGGTTTCGGTCTCGGGTCGTATCGGGTCTTCGGGTCGACCCGAAAATTCGAACACGACCCGAATTCCAATTTGTACGGTTTTTTAATCAACTTAAAAAACTTAATTTCAAAGATTTGGTTCAAGTCGGGATTTCGGGTCAGGTTCCGGTCTCGGGTCGGTTCGGGTCATCGAGCGTTCGGGTCTACTCTAAAATAGGACCCGAACCCGAATTTTTACAATTTTTAATTTTTCCAAAAAAACAAACCACTTAAGGTATTTCAGATTTCTGTTTCGGGTCGAATCGGGTCATCGGGACGACCCGAAAACCCGAGTTAACCCAAATCATAATTTTTACATTTTGTGAAGATCTCGAAAAAACTTTGGCTTAAGTCGATATTTCGGGTCATTCGGAATTCGGGTCACCGGGGATTCGGGTCGAGTCGGGTCCTCGGGACGACCCGAAAACCCGAATCATAATTTTTACCATTTTTGAGGATATCAAAAAAGAAACAGAATTTTGACTTAACTCGATATTTCGGGTCATTCGGGATTCGGGTCACCGGGGATTCGGGTCGAGTCGGGTCCACAGGACGACCCGAAAACCCGAATCATAATTTTTACCATTTTTGAGGATATCAAAAAAGAAACAGAATTTTGACTTAACTCGATATTTCGGGTCATTCGGGATTCGGGTCATCGGGGATTCGGGTCGACTCAAAAATTAACCCGAATTTCCACAACTTTTTAATTTGAAAAACGAATATTTACGGGTTTTCAGGTTTCGGTCTCGGGTTAATTCGGGTCTTCGGGTCGACCCGAAAATTCGACCTGACCCGAACTCAAATGTCTAAAATTAAAAAAAATACATTATATATTTTTTATATTTATTATATATCTATATTATATTATTTATTCTATATTTTTTTATATGTAGCGTATATTTAAAAAATATACGCCCTGATTATTGTTTACCTTATCTTTCAGAATAATCTCACACTCTTGCGACTGCACATGTGTATGTAATTGACAATGTCATTAGTGTTTTGCTCGCGCTTTCCTCAGTAATAAAAGCTCGCCTCGTTTTGTTTCAGATTTGCATTAATCAGACTTGCACGAGCCTCTTTCCTCATGTTGAACAATCAAAGTGTCCTAGCAATCATGATAACAACGAATGCTCGGCAAATGGCGTAAGTCGTCTCCATCATTTTTCTAACTTGATGTTGTAATGTACTCTTATTTCAGGATCTGCAAGTCACTCTTCAGAAGATTCGAGTTGCATTTGCACTGCCATTTTCAATAAATTCTGGATATCGATTTCTGGAAATTCGAGTTCGAAAATTTTTTGCTTTTTTGGTTGTCAGGTTTGTACCAACGTTAACAAGTGCTATTGCAACCCTGGTTGGACTGGCACTGACTGTTCACTACAGCAAGCCATACCAACTGAAGCCTCAACAACTTCCACCACTGTCGCCCCCGGTAACGCAAGTAACTCTGATATTAAACTGGACAAGAAAGAGACCCCCTACGGTAAGCGAATATTTTTTATTAAGTATTTACAATCACTCAGAATGGCTCTCTTGAGATATAGGTTTAGTTTTCAAATTTAGGATTGAGGAGCGGTTCATCAAGATTGCATTTAATTATTTAATTATGTAATAATTTAATAATTTAATAATTTAATTATTTAATCATTTAATCAAGAGAATTGTAATAATGTTGTTAGCATTCCATTTTAAATTTTTTCAGTGTAAGACGTCGAATTTCTAGCCACACTGGAGTCGTAACTAGATTTTCGATTCTCGATTTCATATTTTGAATTCTCGTCTTTTTATTCTCGTTTTTATATTCTCTGTTTTATATTCTCGATTCTCGATTTCATGTTTTGAATTCTCGTCTTTTTATTCTCGTTTTTATATTCTCTGTTTTATATTCTCGATTTTCTATTTTCGATTTTCTATTCTCGATTTTCAATTATCAATTCTCGATTTTATAATTTCAATTCTTATTTTTTTAATCTCGTTTGTATATTCTCTATTTTGTATTCTTGATTTTCGACTTTATATTATCGATTCTCGATTTTATATTTGCGATTTTACATTCTTAACTCTCGACTTGATATTCTCGATTCTCAGTTTTATATTTTCAATTCTCGATTTTCTATTCTCAATAATCAATTTTCGATTTTCGATTTTCAATTTATAATTCTCGATTCTCGATTTTATATTTTAAATTCTCGTGTTTTTATTCTCGTTTTTATATTCTCTGTTTTATATTCTCGATTTTCTATTTTCGATTCTTAATTCTCGATTTTATATTCTCGATTCTCAGTTTTATATTTTCAATTCTCGATAATCAATTTTCGATTTTCGATTTTCAATTTATAGTTCTCGATTCTCGATTTTATATTTTGAATTCTCGTCTTTTTATTTTCGTTTTTATATTCTTTGTTTTATATTCTCGATTTTATATTTTCAATTCTTGATTTTCTATTCTCGATAATCAATTTTCGATTTTCGATTTTCAATTTATAATTCTCGATTCTCGATTTTATATTTTGAATTCTCGTCTTTTCATTCTTGTTTTTATATTCTCGATTTTCTATTTTCGATTTTCTATTCTCGATTCTCAATTCTCAATTCTCGATTTTATAATTTCAATTCTTATTTTTTTAATCTCGTTTGTATATTCTCTATTTTGTATTCTTGATTTTTGACTTTATATTATCGATTCTCGATTTTATATTCTCGATTCTCAATTCTTAATTTTATAATCTCCATTCTCGATTTCATATTTTCGATTTTACATTCTCAACTCTCGACTTGATATTCTCGATTCTCAGTTTTATATTTTCAATTCTCGATTTTCTATTCTCGATAATCAATTTTCGATTTTCAATTTATAATTCTCGATTCCTGATTTTTTATTTTGGATACTCGTCTTTTTATTCTCGTTTTTATATTTCCTATTTTAATATTTTTGATTCTCGACTTTATGTTATCGATTCTCGATTTTCTATTTTCGATTCTTAATTCTCGATTTTGTATTCTCGATTTTCAATTCTCAACTCTCGATTTTATTTTTTGAATTCTCGTTCTTTTATTCTCGTTTTTATATTTCCTGTTTTATATTCTTGATTTTTTATTTTCGATTCTCAATTCTCGATTTTTTATTCTCGATTCTCAATTCCCGATTTTCTATTTTCGATTCTCGTTTTTTATTGTCGTTTTTATATTCCCTATTGTAATATTTTTGATTCTCGACTTGATGTTTACGATTTTTGATTTTATATTATCGATTCTCGATTTTATATTTTGAATTCTCGTCTTTTTATTCTCGTTTTTATATTCTCTGTTTTATATTCTCGATTTTCTATTCTCAATAATCAATTTTCGATATTCGATTTTCAATTTATAATTCTCGATTTTATGTTTTGAATTCTCGTCTTTTTATTCTCGTTTTTATATTCTCTGTTTTATATTCTCGATTTTCTGTTTTCGATTCTCAATTCTCGATTTTTTATTCTCGATTCTCAATTCCTTATTTTATAATCTCAATTCTCGATTTTTTATTCTCGATTCTCAATTCTCGATTTTATATTTTCAATTCTCGTTTTTTATTGTCGTTATTATATTCCCTATTTTAATATTCTTGATTCTCGACTTTATGTTATCGATTATGAATTTTCTATTTTCGATTCTTAATTCTCGATTTTCAATTCTCAACTCTCGATTTTATTTTTTGAATTCTCGTCTTTTTATTCTCGTTTTTATATTTCCTGTTTTATATTCTTGATTTTTTATTTTCGATTCTCAATTCTCGATTTTTTATTCTCGATTTCATATTTTCAATTCTTGTTTCTTTATTTTAGTTTTTATATTCTATATTTTATAATCTTGATTCTCGACTTGATATTCTCGATTCTCAATTCTTGATTTCATATTCAGGATCCCAAATTTATATTTTCGATTCTCGATTTTCTATTCTGGATTCTCAATTCTTAATTGTATATTCTCAATTCTCGATTTTATATTCTCGATTCTCGATTTTTTATTCTCGATTGTCAATTCTTTATTTTATATTCTCGAGTTTATATTTTCGACTCTCGTTTTTTTATTCTCGTTTTTATATTCTTCATTTTATGTTCTTGATTCTCAACTTTATATTATCGATTTTTGATTTTACATTCTCGACTCTCGATTTTATATTCTCGTTTTTATATGGTATTATCGTGTTCTCGATACTAGATTTTTGATTCCGGATTCTCGATTTTAGTTTTAAACCAAATGCCATTTTTTTCCTCATTAATTTTTTTCTTCTGTTTTAATTATTTAAAATTTTAGAAATCATTGCGAATTCATAGAATTCTTAGTAATTCCGCGAATTCTCTAATTCTTGAAATTTCTGTGAATTCCTCAAATTTGACATTCTTAAAATGTTGGTAATTCTCGTGAATTTTCCTGAAATTCCTGTGAATTCTCAAAATTCCTTTATATTCGAAAAAGTTCTCTAAAATGTAAAATTTTAAAAATTGACTAAACTACTCTAACAAAAAAAAAGGAAAACACAGCGACATAAATATTTTCATTCTGTGAATTCTTCTCCATTCTCCTGCACCTTCATCTGTTTTTCTCTCTCTTTTATATGACTAACAATACATTTTCTTTTCTTCTTGGTAACTTTTATTCATTTTTTTATGGAATGGACTCTTATTCAACGGGTCGAAAGTGGTCAGAGGCCATCGAAGAGAATATATACGCGCTTCTTCCTTAACATAGATTTTCTCTACTCTATTACAAGGAGGAAATCGATAAAGAGGAGAATCGCCAGGGAAGTTTGTTCAAGCTCTTTCCTTGAAAAGTTTTCCGGAAAAAACACCGCTTGAGATAAATTCTAGTCTAGTTACGGCTCCGTGAAATATTGAAGCGATTTTTATTAGTATTTAGGCGATTCATTTTATTTTTAATTATTATTTTTCCAGAGATGTGTAAATTTTTCGTGGAACGAACTTCGACCTCTTGACCCGAAATCTCGATTCGTAACGATAGAGGAATTTGAGAAATTTTTTAGTTTTTTTCCGAAAAAAGTGATTTTCCGAAATTGACCTGAAATTTTCGGGTCAATTCGGGTTGATCCGAAATCCCGACCCGAAAACCCGACCTGACCCGAATTCAAATATGTACAATTTTTAAGGATTTCAAAAAATAAATTTTAGATTTTTGCTTCAACGCAGGATTTCGGGTCAAATTGAATTCGGGTCACGTCGGGTTTTCGGGTCGACTCGAAAATCCCAGCTGACTCGAATTTGAATTTTTTAATTTTTTAAAGAAACTAACGAAAAACATTTTCTTAACTTTGATTCAAGCCCGAATTTCGGGTCTTCGGGTCTTCGGGTCGACCCGAAAACCCGACGTGACCCGAACACAAATTTTCACCATTTTTAAGGATCACTAAATATAGAACATATAATTTTGATTTAACTCAGGATTTCGGGTCAAATCGAATTCGGGTCCGGCTAGGTTTTCGGGACGACCCGAAGATCTGACCTAACTTTTTTTTATAACTTTTAAGGATCTCACGAAAATATTTTTTCGAATTTTGATTCAAGCCCGAATTTCGGGTCATCGGGCTGACCCGAAAACCCGACCTGACCCGAAAACCCGACCTGACCCGAACACAAATTTTCACAATTTCCAATGAATCAAAGAAGAATCTTGAACTTTGACTCGGGACGGGATTTTGGGTCAAATCGAATTCGGGTCAGGTTTGATTTTCAGGTTGACCCGAAGACCCGACTTGACCCGAAAATGATTTTTAACCATTTTTAAGAATCTAAAGAATTAAATTTCGTAATTCTGATTCATGTCGAGATTTCGGGTCGTGTCTTCGGGTCGACCCGAAAACCCGAAGACCCGAGCTGACCCGAACTCAAATTTTGACAATTTTTTAAGGATCCGAAGAAAAGGAATTTCGAAAATTTGGGATCATGTCGGGTTTTCGGGTCCTCGGTATTTCGGGTCGTCTTCGGGTCGACCCGAAACCCCGAAGACCCGGCCTGACCCGAAATTAAATTTTGATAATTTTTAAGGATCCCAAGAAAAGGAATTTCGGAATTTTGGTTCATGTCGGGTTTTCGGGTCCTCGGGTTCGTGGAAAATTTACACATTCCTGAAATTTTCGACCATTGTCAGTATCGCATGTACATACTGTATCATACATTTACGCAATACTTATCTGATTTTTGCAAAACCGTCGATTTTTGGCAAAAAATCGACACATACATCTCAGACGAGATGTACCACAATTCCGTTACGATCGTTATCTATCGAAAGATAATGAGCGCATTTTCGCTTCTGCATCCCTTTTTAACCCAATTTCTCATTCTGTTTTACATATATCGCTGTCTGCTTCAATTTTTGCAATTACACGATGCTGTTGTGCGCCGAGGTAGAGAACTTTAAAATTGAGTTTTTCGAGCATTGAACACATTTCCAACATTTTAAAGCGCAGGCACGCGGCAAAGGCATTGAATGAAAATATGTTTGCGAGGTCACGTATGTACCTTCGTGTATTACGAGGGACTTTTCACTTATCAGAAATTCATTTTAAAAGAAAACAGTTGCAAAGTTTAGGTCAAACGTATTCCGAAATTTTTCCTGAAATTTACTATCAATTGTGTTCTCTGTAAAGTTTGATTAAAAGAGCTTTTCCGTAATTTTATTTTTAGAGATCGAATCCCAGTTTTATAGAAAATTAAAATAGCTTCGTTCCACCTTTTGAATATTTCATATACAAATGCAAAATACGAGCTTGAATATTCATAAAATTGTATCTCGTTGAAAGGTCGATAGAATTACATAAAAACATATTGTGAAATATTCGCTTACATTCATCAACAAAATGATAACGAAATATAACATAAAGGCCGAAAATATTTCTTCCTTTTCAAGGTTCTAATTTAAGCTTTTTGTTGACAAATATTTTTAATTCAAAAATTTTATTTTATATAAAGTTAATTTGCTGATTTATCAGTAAATCAGTTGTTTATTAGCTCATCAATAGAATTGATTTCTTTTTACTGATTGAGCAGTAAAACTAATTATACTGATCAATCACTGAAAAATACGATTTTTTTAATCAATAAATAATCAGTTCTTTTTTTACTGTTTTCAATCAGTGACTTAATTCTAGTTGCAAATCATTTACCATTTTATTGATTAATCAGTCAACTTAATTTATTTTACAAAATCTTCACTACAACAGTGGCTTTTTGAATCAGTAACTACAAAAATAAGTAAATACAAATAGAAATCAATCATTGAATGAAATTAGTGAAAGTTTCAACTGATTATGCAGTAGAACTTATTTTACTGATTCAGCAGTAGAAATTCTTTTACTGATTGAGCAGTAGAACTGATTTTATTTATTCAGAACTAGAACAGATTTTTTTACTGGTTCATCAGCAAAACTAGTTTTTTTTACTGAATTATCAGTAGAACTGAATTTTTTACTGATTCATCAGTAAAACCGATTTTTTAACAGATTCGTCAGTAAAACTGATTCTTTTATTGATGCATTTCAACTGAATGAACATTAAAACTTGTTTTACTGATTCAATTAATACTGTAGTTACAGCTATGAATTAGTTATTCATTTACAGACTAATCAGTAAAACCGAGATTGATTTTTACTGATTGATCAGTAAAACTTATTTTACTGATTCATCAGTCAAACTGAGTTTACTGATTCGTCAGCAAGATTTATTTTTACTGATTCATCAGTAAAATTTATTTTTCACTGATTCATCAGTAAAATGTATTTTTCACTGATTCATCAGTAAAATGTATTTTTCACTGATTCATCAGTAAATTTTATTTTTCACTGATTCATCAGTAAAATGTATTTTTCACTGATTCATCAGTAAAATTTATTTTTCACTGATTCATCAGTAAAATGTATTTTTACGAATTCATCAGTAAACAATGAATCTAGTTTAAATTAGATATTTTTCCAAATATAATTTGAAAATTAGTAACTAAATTAAATAGGTTTCAATTTCAACTGATTCAAATTTTACTAATTCAAAATAAAATGAATTAAGCATTTGACTCGCTGACCCTGTTTGCACATAACTAACATCTCATAGTTTCTTGCCCCAAGACATTTTAATGAGCTTTGTGCAAATAAAAGTAAAAGAAATCTTCATGCGCGTGCTATTAAAATATAATGCAATCACATGCCTTGCCTGCATGCACAAATGAAATGAAATTTAGACAAAAATGAGGGGAAAAAAAGAAGAAAAAAAATTTACTGTAAAGGGAAATGATAGACAGATGCGCATGTGTGCGAAGGGTTTCGTGATAAATTTTCGGCGGAAATGGGCTGGAATTTCACTGACGTTATGCGGGAAATCGTTATCCGGAGTGTTACCTAAATGCGGATTGGATTATCAGACCCCCCTGATCAGACATTGGATATCGTCGAGTTTCCTGAGAGTCACTTTGAATGGATTGCCTACTTTTGGCTCATTTCTGATAAGCGCTTGTCTGTCATACCCTCGACGTTTATGTCCTGGCAGTGGCGTAACTTTAAGAGACTTCCACTTCTTGAAGAGTGAGTGGACAGAAATAAAATTTTTCTTTAGTCAAAGTTGAATTTTAATAATTAAAATTGAATTCTAGTAATTTCTATTGAAATATAGGAATTTTCATTGAATATTAACAATTCCAATTGAGTTATACCAATTCCAATTGAATTGTACCAATTCCAATTGATTTATACCAATTTCAATTGAGTTAAAGAAATTCCAACTCAGCTAAAATGTTTCCAATTGAATTCTGACAATTACAATTGAGTTATAGTAATTTCCATTAAATCATAGTATTTACAATTGATTATAGCAATTTTAATTACATTATAGTAATTACAACTGAAAATTTAATTACCAATTGATTTTTAAAATTCCAATTGAATTCTACAAATTCAAATTGACTTATATCTGTTCCAATTGAATCCTTGCAATTCCAAGTGCATTTTAGCAATTCCAGCTGATTTATCCAGAAATCCAATTGAATTTTATCAATTTCAATTGAGTCACAGTTAATCCAAGTGATTTTTAGGAATTTCGATTGTATTCTACCAATACAAATTGTCTTATAACTATTGCAATTGAATTTCTGCAATTCCAATTGAATCCTTACAATTCCAATTGAATTATAGAAATTATAACTGAATTCTATCAATTCCAAATGAATTCTAGTAATTCCAACTGAATTCTAATAATTTTACTTGAATTACAAGAATTACAATTGACTTTTAGCTAATCCAATTGAATTCTGGCAATTCCAGCTGGTTTTTTACACAAATCCAATTGAATTTCATCAATTCCAATTGAGTCACAGTGCATCCAATTGATTTTTAGGAATTTCGATTGAATTCTACCAATTCAAATTGTCTTATAACCATTCCAATTGAATTATAGTAATTCCAATTGAATTCTTGCAATTCCAACTAAATTCTATTAATTTTAATTGTATTACAACACGTTCAACTGAACTCTATTAATTTTAATCGAATTCTAGCAATTCCAGCTGATTTTTTACACAAATCCAATTGAATTTCACCAATTCCAATTGAGTTACATTTAATCCAATTGTTTTTTTGAAAATTCCAATTTAATTCTCCCACTTCAAATTGTCTTATAACTATTCCAGTTGAATATTTACAATTCCAATTGAATTCTCGCAATTCCCATTGAATTCTAGTAATTCCAACTGAATTCTATTAATTCTAATTGAATTAAAACAATTCCAATTGACTTCAGGTAATCCAATTGAACTCTAACAATTCCAGCTGATTTTCTACACAAATCCAATTGAATTTCATTAATTCTAGTTGAATTACAATTAATCCAATTGACTTTTAGAAATTCCAATTGAATTCTCCCACTTCAAATTGACGTATAATTATTCCAGTTGAATATTTACAATTCCAATTGAATTCCTGCAATTCCTATTCAATTTTAATATTTCCAATTGATTTAAATATGATATAATATTATTAGAATATATATTAGAATTCAATTGAAACTGCGTAAACCTTTTAAATTTCAAAGAAGTCAACTTGTACTTAATAATTTTTAATTTTCATTTAATTCACTTTGAATTGTTTATAGGCATATATTTATCTCATTCATTCCAATTGAATTATAGTAATTTTAATTATAATTCTGGCAATTCCCATTGTTTTTCTAATAATTCTAACTGAATTCTATTAATTTTAATTGACTTACACCAATTCCATTTGAGTCACAATTAATCCAATTTTTTTTTTAAATTCCAATTGAATTCTACCAATTCAAATTGTCTTATAACTATTGCAATTGAATCTCTGCTTTTTCAATTGAATCCTTGTAATTCGAATTGAATTCTAGTAATTCCAACTGAATTATAATACTTTTACTTGAATTACAAGAATTATAATTGACTTTTAGCTAATCCAATTGAATTCTAGCTATTCCAGCTGGTATTTTACACAAATCCAATTGAATTTCATCAATTCCAATTGAGTCACAGTTAATACAATTGACTTTTATAAATTCCAATTGAATTCTTGCAATTCCCATTGAATTCTAGTAATTCCAACTGAATTTTATTAATTCTAATTGAATTACAACAATTCCAATTGACTTCAGGTAATCCAATTGAAGTCTAACAATTCTAGCTGATTTTCTACACAAATCCAATTGAATTTCATCAATTCCAATTGAGTCACAGTTAATCCAATTGACTTTTATAAATTCCAATTGAATTCTACCAATTCCAGCTGATTATTTCCTAAATCCAATTGAATTTTATCAATTCCAATTGAATTACAATTAATCCAATTGACTTTTAGAAATTCCAATTGAATTCTCCCACTTCAAATTGTCTGATAACTATTCCTGTTGAATATTTACAATTCCAATTGAATTCCTGCAATTCCTATTCAATCTTAATATTTCCAATTGATTTAAATATGATATAATATTATTAGAATATATATTAGAATTCAATTGAAACTGCGTAAACCTTTTAAATTTCAAAGAAGTCAACTTGTACTTAATAATTTTGAATTTTCATTTAATTTAATTTGAATTTTTTATAAGCGCACATCTATCATATCCTCGGCACTTATGTCCTGGCAGTGGCGTGATTTCAAGACCTCCACTTCCTGGAGACTGAATGGGCGGAAATAGAATTTTTCCCTTATAAAATTGTTTTCATAACAATGGCAATGTGCCAAGCTTCTTGTAAGCAGTTAGAGGAGAGTCGAGTTCGGAACTCTAACTTCTAATTCAAAGTTAGTCAGCTCGGTTAAAGTTTTCTTCTAGGGGGACGATGGAATTCGGAAACTCTGCATTTCGTTACTTACGCGTTATTTACAACTTTATTATTGAGTCTCTTCTTTGTGAGAAACTTTCAGAAAAGTCCTGTCACCTTCTTTTTTTATTTGTCACTATCTATCGAAGATAGAATATATATTAGCTTTTGAATTTATTGTTTAGTATTTGGATTTAAATCAGTCAGAAATTTAAAATTTCAGTCATATCTCTGAAGAATTACTGGAATTATAGCAATTCCAATTGAATTATAGCGATTACAGACTTCTAGTAATTAAAATTGAATTCTATGGATTCCAATTGAATTCTAACATATCTGATTAAATTCTAAAGAAACCTAATTGAATTATATTAATTCCAATTGATTTAAAGAAATTCCAATTGACTTTTATCTAATCCAAGTAAGTTTTACCAACTGCAATTGGTTATTGCAATTATAATTGATTTTTAGTAAATCCAACTGAATTATAGCAATTACAATTGAATTCTAATAATTCCAATTGAGTTAAAGCAATTATAATTTCATTCTAGCAATTCCAATTGAGTTGTAGCAATTTTAGATGAATTATAAAATTTCCAACTGATTTCTAGCAATTCCAATTGTATTATAGCAATTTAAATTGAATTATAGAAATTCCAATTGAATTCTAGTAATTCCAATTGAATTATAGCAATTCCAATTGAATTATAGAAATTATAACTGAATTCTTGCAATTCCCATTGAATGCTAGTAATTCCAACTGAATTCTATTAATTTTAATTGAAATACAACAACTCCAATTGACTTTTAGCTAATCCAATTGAATTCTACTAATTCCAGTTGATTTATACCAATTCCAATTGAGTTATACCAATTCTAATTGATTTATACCAATTACAGCAATTCCAATTGAATTAAAACATTTTCAATTGAATTACAACAATTCCAATTGAATTTTTGCGATTTCAAATGAATGATAGCCATCCCAATTGAACTGTATAAATTCCAATTGAGATATGGCGTTTCCAATTGAATTACAGCAATTCCAATTGAATACTAGCAATTCCAACTGTGTTACATCAATTCCAATTGAATTCCACTCATTCCAATTGAGTTATTAAAATTCCAATTGAATTCTAGAAATTCCAACTGAAAAATAACAATTCGAATTGACTTCTAGCAAATTTAATTGAATTCCAATTGAATGATAGCCATCCCAATTGAATTGTATAAATTCCAATTGAGTTATAGCAGTTCCAATTGAATTACAACGTTTCCAATTGAATTTTAGCGATTCCAATTGTGTTACATCATTTCCAATTGAATTCCACTCATTCCAATTGAGTTATTAAAATTCCAATTGAATTCTAGAATTCCAACTGGAATATAATAAGTCGAATTGACTTCTAGTAAATGTAATTGAATTCCAATTGAATTATAACGTTTCCAATTGAATTACAACAATTCCAATTGAATTTTTGCGATTTCAAATGAATAATAGCCATCCCAATTGAACTGTATAAATTCCATCTGAGTTATAGCGTTTCCAATTGAATACTAGCGATTCCAATTGTGTTACATCAATTCCAATTGAATTCCACTCATTCCAATTGAATTCTAGAAATTCCAACTGGAATATAATAAGTCGAATTGACTTCTAGTAAATGTAATTGAATTCCAATAAGAATGATAGCCATCCCAATTGAATTGTATAAATTCCAATTGAGTTATAGCAATTCCAATTGAATATCAATGTTTCCAATTGAATTACAGCAATTCCACTTGAATTCCACTCATTCCAATTGAATTATTAAACTTCCAACTGAACTCTAGAAATTCTAACTGAAAAATAACAATTCGAATTGTCTTCTAGCCAATTTAATTGAATTCCAATTGAATGATAGCAATCCCAATTGAATTGTATAAATTCCAATTGATTTATATCAATTACAGCATAATTTATAATTATCACTTGAAAAAAATACGCCACTGCCTAAGTACTAATTTCACTCATTTTCGTCATTTAGATTTTGATTTTCGATTTTGATAAATATCGTCAGATAATTTCTCATGTAACTTCAGATATCAATTTGACTAGTTAATTATAATTATTTAGGGTCAAACAGTAAAATGTGACTGTAAAATAAGTAAATTAACAATCGATTATATGTATATTAATTGCACAGTATTTTCCACCCTCTATCGCTTAATTCCCAATGTTGAGGGCGGAATGAGCCCAATTTCAAGAAAACGCGCTTCGCAATTTCACGTCGTTATCGCTGGACGCGCTAGCCGTGTCCAATATAATTACCAGCATATCCGCGAGAGAGATCATAATCCCTATAATATCCCATAAAACGCCCAGTTTTCCTCGTCACGTTCACACAGATCGGATTGAGATCCACTACTGCCGGATAATTATCCTCAAATATGGCGCGATGGAAAATATGTATATTATAATATTATAGGAAAAAAATTGACATCAGAGAAAATAATGTAATTTTTGTTTTAATAGAATCTAGAATTTTTTTATTTTTAGATTTTTAAGCCAGGATTCATGAGGTTTAAAATATTAGGCACGTAGACGAGAAAGAAATACTCCAATTCCAATTCCAATTGACTTTTATCAAGTTCAATTAAATTGTAGCAATTCCAATTGATTTAAAAAGTTTCCAATTGAGATATAGTAATTCCAATTGGATTTTAGTAATTCCAATTGACTTTTAACAATTCCAATTGACTTTTATCAATTTCGATTAAATTTTGACAATTCCAATTGAATTAAAAAGATTCCAATTGAGTTATAGTAATTCTAATTGACTTTTAACAATTCCAATTGACTTTTATCAAGTTCAATTAAATTGTAGCAATTCCAATTGATTTAAAAACTTTCCAATTGAGATATAGTAATTCCAATTTAATTTTAACAATTCCAATTGAATTATAACAATTCCAATTGAATCTTATCAAGTTCAATTAAATTGTAGCAATTACAATTGACTTTAACAACTTTCCAATTGAGATATAGTAATTCCAATTGGATTTTAGTAATTCCAATTTAATTTTAACAATTCCAATTGAATTATAACAATTCCAATTGAATCTTATCAAGTTCAATTAAATTGTAGCAATTCCAATTGATTAAAAAAATTTCCAATTGAGATATAGTAATTCCAATTGGATTTTAGTAATTCCAATTTAATTTTAACAATTCCAATTGAATTATAACAATTCCAATTGAATCTTATCAAGTTCAATTAAACCCAAGCAATTCCAATTGATTTAAAAAATTTCCAATTGAGTTATAGTAATTCTAATTGACTTTTAACAATTCCAATTGACTTTTATCAAGTTCAATTAAATTGTAGCAATTCCAATTGATTAAAAAAATTTCCAATTGAGATATAGTCTTCCAATTG
>UCOH01012109.1:0-12025 GCA_900474275.1 Synergus japonicus
ACGTAAGAGCGATGCTTATTAAAGTCTTAGCCGATTGGCTGTTGAGAGTCTGTCGCTCAGCGAACGAAGTGCGCTACGCCGATTGGCTATCGTCCGCAGTAATGTCCAACACTTAGTTCACTTCACTCCCTTCGCATGACCACAGAGTATGGATGGACACTGCGCCAAATTCAAATGATGATACGCTGAGGCTTCCTTCTAAGTGACTGACTTGGAGATTGAACAAACGACCAATGTAAAATAACTCATCCTCCAAATTATAGAATAGGGCCATCCGGCCCTAGTGCACCTTAGAACAAATAATAAATCGAATATTGGAATTAGTATGAATTCCAATAACCAATGATGTCCCAGTCCGGTTGAGTTTCGGAGTAAGCTCACAAGAGATACTTGATTGGTCAATATGGTATGGAAATACCACCCAATCAAGTGAGCAAATATGATTCCGTACTCGACTTTATTTAATTTAGTGAATCTAGTAACTTTAGGTTAGTTTCTTGTACGTGATAGGATATCATGCTACAATACATACATACATACATACATACATACTGTGACGTGGTATATTTTATACCACGCACATAACATTTATTCGCAAATAAATAGATAAGGTAAATTTGTTATCTATTCTATATTTCAAAAATTATAATCTAAAATTTAATTAATAGGCTATAAAAATGGCGCCCGCCTATAGGGCTTGGAATTTCACTGAGTATCATGTTCTATAAATAAATTCAGACAATTGCCGAGTGAGTCATCTCGAGATAACGAGTGACTATAAACTCAGGATTTGATAATTTAATCATTTAATCTCCGAATCATAATAGTGATTCGAGCAACGTTAAATTTAAATATAATTAAAGAGCGAAAATTAAATGTATCTCGGGATTTGTCTTTCGGGTTACAAAATGAATTGGGAATTTGAGTAATTTATTGGTCCCATATTTTTGAATATTTGGTCCCATATTCAATTGTGTCCTATTTGTATCTCTATTGGATTCAATCGTATTCTATTTGTACCCATTGTATTCCATTGTTTGGATCCATATTTTCCCACTTTTTGATTTGGTCCCATATTTTTTTAAAGATTGGACCCATATTTGAATTGGTCCCATAAATATGGAAAATTAAAAATTAAACTGAAATCATCATTGAGATGAAAATTCTATTTTTAGAATTTCGTCTTTAAAATTTCTATTTTTAGAATTTTGGAAACGGACTAGACTTTTTTGGTCCATTGGACCCATATAGTATTTTACCATAAATTTGTTTTGTTAAAATTATAAAATGGCTCTATCAAGCGAAAAATTAAATTTGGCTGCTAGCCCTGATACTTGGGATGAGACAAGCATCAGAAACTTTTTGGCGGTAATGGATCTGGATTCAACGGGTCCTCTGAATGTTATTCGCGATCGCGTGATTAAAAGTTTCATAGTTAGACGCGAACAATCCGATTTGGGTACTAGTCAGAAAAACGATTCTAATAGTGAATCTGACGACACTTCTATGCATTGGAAAAACCTCGAACAAGTTAGGAGGTTGACAGATACCGTCGCCCAAGTAGTCGAGATAAATCGGTACGGCCTTTATGGACATTTATAAGAACGTCCTCTCAGCCACACAAATTTTAATTAAAGAGGCATCTGAGCATGATCATATACAACCGGATAACCTTTCATATCCTAGCGAACCGGTAACCACTAACAGTTCAGTTACTATCTGTAGAAACTCGGTCACTTTTTCTATGCCCAATTCTTTAACTTATAACTCTGTTGGAAGTTATGTGCGTGGTGACCAAACAACTCAAATTGATAGTATTTATTCTCCACAGCGCACTCGCCCACAAAACATTCAACTGGCACAGTCATTGGGTTTCAATACCAGCTCCAATGAACAGTCGCAATTAAATAAAGATGCTCCTCTCACTTATCCTTATAGTAGTTCGCCCAAGGTCACACCTTTAATCGGTTAACATGCGACAGAAGGATTTTTAACTCTCACACCAGAAGAGCAGAGAACATTTTTCTCTCCAACTATCGTTTCGGCATCAAAGTCATCACTCACAGGACGATTTACGTTAGAGAGTCCACCGAATCAGCGAATTAATTATTTCAGCTCTGTTCGAATTACTGGAAACAACAAAGTGGGAGATCCCATTTTGGAAGGTGGTGTCTTCTCACATAAACACCCAACGACGCATTATGCGACTGAAGGAATTGTACTATTAGCGTACCCTGGTACTGGTCATATACACCAGATGAATAGAGGTCAAGTGAGGACACTTGACTCAGTTATTCGAATGTGGGGAATTTCGTTCACGGGGAATAACATGAGCGTGGAAAGTTTCTTGGCCAGATTGGAGGAAGGACGTTCGGTTTTCAGATTAACGGATGATGAATTGCTATTAGCAGTTCCCTTCATATTGGATGGACTGGCTCTTCAGTGGTTCCGTCAGAATGCCGGTAGCTGGTCAACATGGCCATGAACAGGATTAACGGTGTTGGAGCATTTTCAAACCACTACAAATTAATGTAGACTTTACTCAAATCCGCCATTGTGTCCACATCTTACCAATACGCGGTGTTTGAGGTCGCAAAAATGATGTGTTTGAAGTGTCATTTTTTTTATCGACAATCTTTTAGTTGTACGACAGGGGCTATCTGCTTATTTTCTGCAAAAAGAAATTTGTTTGGCTAAAAAGTGAATTTTTACAAGTGAGGAGACGCGGGTTGAGGGGTGCGGGAAAACAGTACTTACATTTTGCCAAGTCCCTGTCCGAGCAAAAAAGGCCCAAAACTTCACTCCAAGGGTACTTCACTAACACAGAAAAATTTTCCGAATGTCGCTATGCACTTCAAAGCCCGAGCACTAACGTGTAAAAAAAGAAGTTGCAGAAATCGCGTACTACACATGTGCTAGTTACTTGAATACTTGAAACAGCTGACAGGTCCAGTAACTATATTCAAGTAACTAGCACATGTGTAGTACGCGATTTCTCAAACTTCTTTTTTTACACGATTTTCGTAAGTGTTTTGTGCCTTTTTTGCTCGGACAGGGACTTGGCAAAATGTGAGTACTGTTTACCCACACCCCTCAACCCGCGTCTCCTCACTTGTAAAAATTCACTTTTTAGCCAAAAAAATTTCTTTTTGCAGAAAATAAGCAGATAGCCCCTGTCGTACAACCAAAAGATTGTCGATTAAAAAAAGACACTTCAAACACATCATTTTTGCGACCTCAAACACCGCGTATTGACAAGATGTGGACACAATGGCGGATTTTAAGGCATTCCACAGGTTTGCTATTTTTCTGTGTTTGTTTACATGTTTTCGTGAAATGCTGCAACAGGCTTAATCGATCTCGGATTTCCTGGTTTGTCTCCAAGGACTATTCCAAAATTATCAAAGACCAGTGACCTTAGCGGAACAGATGGATAGAGTCTATTCGAATATGAAACTCGAATTCCGTCGAGCAATTCGAAGATTCGAATTCTCAGACTATAATAGTTTGATGATTCTGGCTAAAGAAGTGGAACGCAATGCAGTTCCGGAAGGTGAGATTAGAATTCCGCCAAAGCCAGACGAATCACTTTTTTCTGAGTTAACGTATGTAAAGAGGAATAAATCTTCAGCTTATGGAAACTTAAAACAGAGTTCAAATAAGCAAACCAACTTACAGCTCACTATGGTGAAATCACTAGAACATCTAACTTCGTTGGTGACTACCTTGGTTAAGAAAATGGACCAACGATGTTCTCCAGAAAGTAAACCGAAACGGGCGAATAATTTTGGCAGGTCTAACTCTGATCTGAGGAGAAGTAACTTCAGATCAAATAATCATCGATCGACCGACACCCCGGTACAGAGGGAAGGTCCATCGTATAATCCGAGGGAGTTTAAAACTCCAAATACAGAACCCCCTTGCTTCAATTGTAAAGGGAAGGATCACGGTTGGAGAAATTGCTGTAAAGATTTTGCCAGATTCTGCCACATTTGCGGCAAACATGGTAGAGTCAAAAATAATTGTGACTCTAATTACTGCCAGGGAAACTAAGAAGGGAGTGCAGACTGAATACGGTCAGGTGGTATCAGAACATGTCGGGACCCTTCTTGAATTCGCGACTCAATGAATTGTCAGATGGCATGGTTCTAGAGAACTCTCTCTCTTGGAAAAAAAGAACGAAAACGGAATCGGGTAAAAAAAAAAACGGGTCGAAACTGTTCGGGCGCCATGTGACGTTACGTTTTTGGCGTCCCTTATTGGACACTAAGTAAGGTTTATAATTTCGGGGGTTCTTATTATCTTTGCCCTACCGGACGCTTCAGTCGAGCCAGGGTCAGTTTTAAGGGCAAGAAATAAATTAACTATCGGTTTATGTTTTAACAAATAATATAGAACGTTATATTTTCCTATAAGCTACTTCTCTAAATTACGAGCTAAATGAGTGAGTTGACTTTCAAATAATTTTAAATGAAATAATGAATTATTATTTGGTGAAATTCTAATTTGAAATTTACATTTGTGTCGGTTTTCTATATACGGTGTATACGCAAGAGAGAGCGAGTGAGTATTTGTACGAGAGATAATACACGCGGCATCTAATGACATTTTACGTAAGTTACGTATCGCTAACGGTCGGGACGGATACTATCTCCTGAGTCCTTCTCTCTCGAATAAACGATTTACGAAACGTTGCGGAGAGAGAGAGAGATCTCTTTTTAATTTACTTTACTTTTTATTTTTACTTCTTCGCGGTATTTTAACCTCTTTGTCTGATAGCTGGCCATGGGGGTGCCCGCTGGTCAGATATCAGATGATTCTCTTTACGATGGAAATATCAGGATGGTAATATTCCCAGGTTCTGGAAATCTTCGTCAGGTTTGATCCAGGATAGGTCGGTGTGAGCCGAAGAATCCTTTAGCTGAGTGTATGGCTGTAGAGGTGCCTGCCACTCGTACACTTAGTGGATCTCTCCTGAAGAAGGCGTCCAGGTTGCCTCCTGGTCGTTCTGCTATAATAGTAACCCGCTAGCAGGGAGACCAAGTTGAGTTACGTTGATTTGCAGACGAGCTGCTCCTCAGCGAACTGATTGAAAATGAGACGATTCGGTGCTTTTAAGCACTTGTAATTACGTAACGAGTAACCGTCGGGTGGTAGGGGAAGCCGGCTGGTGGAAATCTCGCCCCGCCCGCTCGGTGACGTATGATCTGACAGTGATAGATATTGAGAGATAGAAATATGTGACGGGCGACAATACTGCTCGTCACACTCTAAGTAAGAAAAGTAAGGAGAAAACAGCCTTCATAATCCCAGGTAAAAGTCTTTATCATTACAAGCGAATGCCGTTTGGCCACACAGGAGCTCCAGCTACATTTCAACGTCTTATTGACAAAATTATCACACTGGAGTTGAGACCATACGTCTTCACCTTCTTAGATGACATTATTATTGTCTCTGAAACTTATTGGTTGGAGAAGACCATTAACAGGCTAATAGAAGCTGGACTCACTTTGAATCCCAGCAAATGCAATTTCTGTTTGCCAGAGGTTAAATACCTCGGATTTAAAGTTAATCAGGATGGTTTGTTCGTTGATGATGATAAAATCAAACCTATCCTAGAATATCCTCAACCTAAGAATCTTAAACAGCTGCGTCGTTTCATCGGTGCCACTTTATGGTACAGAAAATTCATCAAGGATTATGTGAAGATCAGCGAACCTCTCACAAATTTGACAAAGAAAGGCGTAAATTTCTTTTGGAAGGATAAGCATGAAGAAGCATTCCAAACCTTAAGAACGGTTTTGACTACAGCGCCGATACTCGCGTATCCAGACTTCAAAATACCTTTCGTGGTACAAACCGACGCAAGTCAGACAGGACTTGGAGCTGTTTTAACTCAAATTCAGAACGGCCAGGAGCGAGTGATAGCATACGCCAGCCGTGTTCTTACGAGTGCAGAAAGGAATTACTCAACTACGGAGCAAGAATGCCTAGCCGTAGTTTGGGCTATTAAAAAGTTTCGTCACTATCTGGAAGGATATAAATTCACTGTCATCACTGACCACAGCAGCTTAAGATGGCTTAAAGATTAACTTAAAGAATCCAACTGGCAGGTTAGCCAGATGGGCACTTGACCTACTGTAATACGACTTCGAAGTCTTACATAGGAAAGAAGCCATGCATCACATTCCGGATGCACTCTCCAGGATGTTCGAGAATGAAGGAGTGGACCATATCACAGCATTCGAAGAGATTAATGATGAGTAGTACATACGTCGCAGGGAGGCTATACTTGCAACTCCGCACAAATTCCATGGCTGGAAAGTCGTCGATGGAAAACTTTACAAGTTTAAAAATAATCCCCTACTGGAAGATCTGATGGATGATCTTCAAGCTTGGAAACTTGTGGTTCCAAAAGACAATCAACAGGAAGTTTTACGAGAAGTCCACGAGATGCCTGAGGTTGGCCACCTCGAGAAGACTTACAGTCGTGCTTCAAACATCTACTTCTGGCCTGGAATGTTCAAGGATGTTAACGCATTCGTAAGGAAATGTGAGACATGCCAGCTAAATAAGCCTGAGCAAGCTCAACCTAGAGGATTGATGGGACAAAGGATAGTACAAAGAACTTTGGACGGTCGTGGCAACGGATATCATGGGCCCATTTCCTCGTAGCAAGAAAGGCTACGAATACCTGATTGTATTCCAAGACTTGTTCACCAAGTGGATTGAGTTAGCTCCCTTGAAAGCAGCCAACGCTCAAACAATCACAGCTGCATTAATTGATCTCGTAGTAACTCGTTGGAGAATTTCCCAAATATAGGAATAATGCGATACAGGAGATGACTGAAGCGTTTGGAATTCATCATTCTTTCACTCCACTCTATCATCCACAAGTCAACCCAATGGAAAGAACCAACAGGGTGCTTAAGACGATGATTAGATCGTTCATAGGTCAGGACCATAGGGACTGGGACGTCCACCTTAGCGATTTTAGGTTCGCTTATAACTCATCATTAAACTCTACTAATAGGACCACCTCCGCATTTCTTAACTTAGGAAGGGAACTTCTTCTGCGAAAGACCTTCCGCGGTCTTGTGGAGGGGGGAATCGACCTGCCAAACCCTGACTTACCAGTCTGGACAGATCGAATGTCTAAAATGAGACACTTATGGTAGTTGATTACTTAGGGTTACCATCCGTCCTGGTTTTTCGGGACATGTCCTGTTTTTTTTCAGCTTTGTTCTGGTGTCCTGGTTTTTTCCTGAAAATAGGCAAAATGTCCTGGTTTTTACACGACCGAGATGGTAACCCTAGATTACTACCCATGAAGATCAGGCCTTTGTTGAACAGGCAAAGTATTATGACCGCAGACATCGTAATCTGCAATTTAAACTCGGTGAGTTAGTTAAGAAACCAAATAATGTATTGTCTAGTGCAAAAGACAAGGTTGCTACTAAGCTGGCACCAAAATTTACAGGTCTATATGTGGTGGTAGAAGTCATATCACCCAATTACGCATTAGCCTCTCAAGAAGGCCGTCTAGCTGAACGTTTTCACGGATCACATCTTCAAAGATTCATCGAGGAACGACAAGCTCAGCTTGATAGGGAGCTTTTAGAAATTCACGATTCAGATCCAAAATCTGAATCAGATCGGGAAATTAATTCCAAAATTAATATCGATTTTGGGTACGGTTCTGATTGTCGGGAAATCGAACCGGAATCCCCGCGTCGTATGCGACTTCGTCATAGGTCGTATTCGCGTTAACTAACGGTCAAAAGTGCAGTATTAGAACTTTTTTTTTTAAATTAGCATTGCTACAAACTTTTGAATAATTATGTGCATGTCGTACTAAGTGCGAAATGAACTGGATAACTGTGAACTCTACTAATGACCTTCCGTCGAATTTCTCTCCCTTACAGATTTATCAAGCGAAGAGCAAACCGAGCCGTCGGTCTCAACCTCAGCACAGGTGGGCAATAATATCCACGTGGAGGAGGTTCATGTGTCGGAGACACAAGCTTCCTTCACAGTTGTGGCTGGAACCAGCGTGGAGGCGCCACATGCGTCATCAGTGACAACCGCCACTGCATCTTTGGCTGATGTACAGCCTGACTTGGCAGCGAGGAGTGACCATGGATCCAGGGGTCCTGCCAAGCCCGAGGATAAATTCTTCAAGCGCCTGGTGGACGCCGTCCAAGAGCTCCAGAGCTCCTCCAGCTCGACCGGTCGAGGAACCTCTTACACCGGTCCAGGAACCTTGTACACCGGCCGAGGAACCTTTTCCTCGGGTCCCTTGCGCGGGTCCCTCAACATCTTCGGCATCATGGGTCATTCTACTTTTGAAGGAGAAGTCCACGGTGACTCTTTCCAAAATGGGCAATAAGGGCCCAGACGGCGCCCACTATCTCTCAACAGCGGAGAGGGACCGTTTTACCACCTTGAGAGCCCTGGAGAGGATCCAGAAGGATCCGGCCTTTCGCAAGGCCAAACCTTTAACGATGTGGGGCCATAAAAAAAATACCTTCGCATTCATTGCTCCAAGTGCGGATCGGAGGAACATCGGTACAATAATTGTCCGAAATTACGCAGGCACTAGACCTAAATTATCACATGAGTGATTTAACTTGATCCCAGGGAATTTAACCCAATTATTATTATTTTTTTCTATTCAAAGATTTTCTTTTCTTTTGTTGCCCTTATCTGGGGGGGGGGTCCTCAAGTGCCCTAGTACTTTTAATAAACTACGTTTTCTCAGTAGTTGATCTGGTTTTATCAACTTAACCCGATTGACCACTCTCGAGAATACACGGTTTTCGTCTTCAGTTTTTGCCTGAATAAACAAAGACATACGGGAATTATAGTAATTAAATTATTTGATTCGACCGTTTTCTGGAAGTGGAATTTTGAGTTCGGTGTTTCACTGTAGCGTCTGAAACTTCCAGACCAGCTCGATTTGGGATTCGAATAGATAGACGTCATTGTTTAAATTTCATCTAATCAAAGCGTAGCTTCTGAACTCAAGAGCAATGAGAGCTTATGGTTTTGTAGAGTTTTGCAGATTCGGAGACTGAATTGCCTTACATTTACTGATAATTCGTTTTTCAATTATTAATCTCAATAACTTATGAATGTCATAATCATTTAATTTCTTTCAGCTAATAGAAATCGTTTCAGTACGGAAACGTCTCAGATAACGGATTGCTGTTCTATCAATGGTTGTAGTTTAAACTCAGACTCTAAGGAAGAGAGAGGGGAAGTTACCTTTTTTCGTTTCGGCTTCTAATAAGCCGAATCCTGTCAGGGGGGAGTTGTGACGTGGTATATTTTATACCACACACATTTTTCACATTCTAACTTAAAATTAACTAAATCGCGATAAACTCCTAGCACAGAGTGTTGGTTGTTTGCACACAACCTGTCAGCTGATTGGAGCACATGAGCTCTCTAACAATCAGCTGACCAACCAGACAGCAATTCGGACTCTGGAAAACACATTCACTCGAATTATAACTTATACTTTGTCACACTTTTATGTTTCATATTAACTCTGAGCCATGGAGGGGCTCAGAGTCACAGTAACACATACACACACTTTCACACTGATGTCCAATCCGCATCGCATAGGCATGAAGAGGGTTCTGGTCAAGGTGCATGGATGTGATTCCCGTGCACAATAACGACCAGGAGGATGGCAGCTAATGGCTGCCTGTTTCCGCGCACGCCACGAGACAGGAATAGAGAGGTTAGCTCGTTCACTTTGTGCTCGAAGTCTGTGGCATGATCACGCATTTTTCGTTGTTGTCGTTCTTGCAATCCTGCAAAGTAATTTGGATTATTTGGCTTATCTGGCTTGTTGCCAGATATTCTTATTGTATTTGGATTTTTGGATATCTTTGAAATGCCGAACTTGACTAGAGGGCAAGTTCGTGGAAGGCGTGTGCTTTGCCATGCATTTGTAAATGCAGGTAACGATCTTTTCCTCTCTCTTCCTTGTGATTATTACATTCAGTAAATTGTGTCTCTTGTTGAACATCGCTGTACATGGAAGAACAGTGGTTCGTCAATCTCTTAATTACCTTGCTCCAATCGCTATAATTCCATTGTTCAGTGACGTAATAATTACTTCTTTTATTTAATAAATTTAATTTGTTAGTTCTTTGTAAATGGAGTGGTTCTCAGTGAATATTCCATTTCCCCGCCCTCTCCGCGGAACTGCGCTAGCCTAGGGTTATGTAATGTAAATTCAATGCAATTTAAGAAAATACTTTTGCTTGTTTTGAAGTAAAACAAGCTGGCTCTCAAATGGCATATTTAAAGTAAATTCGTTATCTATTCTATATTTCAAAAATTATAATCTAAAATTTAATTAATAGGTTGTAATACATACATACATACATACATACTTACATCCGGACAATTTTTCAGGACATCATATTAGATATATTATCCTTGAAATATGTTTAAAAAAACCTTTTTTAGGAAACTGGTTTTTGTCACCACTACAAAGGTTTCTCTATAAGGAAGCAATTTTTTCTTTTTAAATATAAAATGCATTATTTATATGGGACGTTCTTTTACAAATCGAACTGTGAATTGACCGACCCATTTTTGATTCAACTTTTTTTTTTGGAAAATAGAAAGGATTGAAAATTTGAGAATTTGGTGATTTTTGGCTTGAAGACTATTTTTAAAAAATTCATAATTTCGGTTCTATTTGAGCTTGAATCTTTATTTTTTTTTATTTGAAAGGTAAAAGAACGAGCTTTAATAAAAAAAATACTTCAAAGAAAAAAAATTGAAGTTTTTAAATCGATTTTTAACAATTGTCCCACCCATGAATCAAGCTTTTAGTATTTTTATCGTATTCTACGTTAAATTTCCTTTCGAAAACGATTTTTTAATCGATGGACAAATTATTAGTACTGTCCGAAAGAATTTAATTTATCTAGCACGGTACGTCACACAGGCGCGCGGATCACATTGCACGACCCATTTTTGTTGGATCCAGGATCTTTTAGAGTAAAAAGAAACACAATTTAATGGCACTATGAACAAATTATCAACAATTTTCTTGCCTCATATCGTTTTTCTCTGAAATATAAATGATTATTACATATTTTGAATTAGATAATCTCATATATTAGCTAAGATGACTTTATTAAAAATTTAAGAAATAAATAAATAAAAAGAAATAAATGAAAATTATCACTGTCGAAAATTAATTAATTAATTTATTTCTTCAATTTTTAATAGTCATTTTAGCTAATAAATAAGATTATTTAATTGAAAACATATGTAATAATCATTTATATTTCAGAGAAAATGGGCCGTGCAATGTAACCCGCGAACCGGGATGACGTGCCGCGCTAGATACATTAAATTCTTTCGGACAGTACTAATAACTTGTCCATCGATTAAAAAATCGTTTTCAAAAGGAAATTTAACGTAGAATACGATAAAAATACTAAAAACTTGATTAATGTGTGGGGCAATTGTTAAAATTCGGTTTAAAAATTTCAGTTGTTAATAACCATTTGAATTTGTTAATTTTTTTTTTAAGTATTTTTTTATTAATGCTCGTTCTTCTGTCTTTAAAATGAAAAAAAATAAAGTCTCCAGCTCAAATAGAACCGGAGTTATGAAGTTTTAAAAAATAGTTTTCAAGTCAAAAATCACCAAATTTTCAATCCTTTCTATTTAAAAAAAAAAGAAAAAACAAAAATCCTCGAATATGTATCTTTCTTTTTGCATAAAGAACTCGTAAAAAAAGTTTTAGTTGAATCAAAAATGGGTCGGTCAATTCTCTGTTTGACATAGGAAATCTTTTTCTTCCATCAATCAGTTTAGAATGTTCTTTATTTAAGAACTTATAGTCGAGAAAAAATACAAAAAATTATGAATTTACATAAAACTTGTAAAATTAAATACTTTATTAAATTTAACAAAGTATTTAATTATACAAGGTTAAAGGTGTTGAAACCAAACTCTAATCTAAAAGTTCGATTTCTTCATTTTACTC